>WSXT02204572.1:0-18368 GCA_011762715.2 Neuroterus valhalla | reverse complement strand
GGCGGTCTCGGGTAGATGAGGCAATGAACTTTCGAGTTCCAAATGCTGATAAATAATAATAATAATAATAATAATAAAAAAGGCGCAATTTCCAGCCATTTTCGAGAAAAATGCATTTAAAGAATTGCATGCGGATGGTCATGAGCCTGGTGTAGTACAACCTTCAACAGCCCGGTGGCTCAGATGGTAGGGCGCTTAGCTGGTAGCCCTAAGGTTGCACGCTCGATTCCCACTTCGTATGTTTTTTTAAAATGAAAAACAGTTGATCCAATTTTTTAAAAAAAGACTGTTTATGAAATCATAATTTTTAATGATTGTTTATTCATTTCTTTCAATGAAAACTTTGTTTTAACTCTGTATTATCTATCGTTTGGAAAGTTGTATATGTTATTTTAAATTATTAATTTTTTTCAATTTGTAGATTTTGTATTCCAGATATAAACTCGGAAATAAGTGTTTCAAACGAGAATTGCAATGTTAAATACGAAATGAACATGTTTTATATTATATACAAAAAAACACAGGAATAATAGTTATATATTTTTTAAATTTTTATTAACTTACAATAACATTTATTCTGAATAGCTATTATTAATAATTATTCAGAATAAACGGTAATGTAAGTTAGTAAATGTTTAAAAGAAATATGACCATTATTCCTGTGTTTTATTTTTTGTATTTTGTATGAAAAATTTCCATTTCGTATTTAAAATTGCAATTTTTGTTTGAAACAGATATTTCCTAATTCAAATCAAAAATTTGAAAACTACAAATTAATAAATAATTATTATTCAAAATAAAGTACACAACTTTCCATACAATGGATAATATAGAGTTAAAACAGAGTTTTCATTAAGAAAAATGAATACGCAATCATTAGGAATTATAATTTCATAAAAAATTATTAAAAAATGGAGGAATAAACAGATTTGCATTTAGAAAAAAAAATACGAAGTGATAATCGAGCGTGCGACCTTCCGGCTGCCAGCCAAGCGCCCTATCATCTGAGCCACCGGGCTGTCTCGAAAATTACTGAAAATTGCGCCTCCTTGATTTTTCTCAGAAAACCTCTAGTTGGTGTCTTTCACTTAAAAGAGTATCGACCAAAACAAAAATTAGGTGACCTGAAGGTCCCCTTGTGATGTAATCTTCTCTGACCGATATGATGAGATAGGTTGATCTCCGGACACGGTTGACCCACACATGCATGAATCCTAATTCCCATACAAGATTTTTGGGCTCAATGGCCTGAAGTCTTCGGCAACAGTATAGCTCTTCTTTATAGATTCAGGAATGAAGAACACTCCGCCATTCTCCCATTAGCAGCAATACTCGCCTTCTGCAGTTCTATTCCATTTTCCGAGGGTAAAAGGTGGTCACCAGCCGCCCCTGGTGATTCAGGGGGACAACACCTTCCAATGCCAGAACATGCAAGTCAGCCTCTTCGTTCTCCTAAGACAGATATTCCTTGTCCTGGTTGGTTTTTTCTTGAAATCCTCGGAAGTGAACTTCCGTGAGATGTCTCAGTGTTTCTGATACACATCTGGAAAATCGGACATTTTGAGGCTCTTTCAGCTCAAGAAGGGATGCTTAAATTATTTACTCAGCAGTCTCACCAGTTTTCATTTTTGTCAATTCTTATAATTTTCTTGCATCCATTCTGAAGAAGCATGTATTGAAAGTTACATATCTTACTTACGTTAGAGCTTCAGAAGACACTTGAGTTTCTGTGTTGCAGTCCGTAAAACTCAATAGTCTCATGCTTTACGGAAATATCGCAAGTAATGCCTGAACATGAAAATCTTTTTCCTCGAATTCTACTCAGCTAGTTATTTTCAGAGAAGTTTCCTGTGTTTTTGAATTGATACCCACAATCAAACTTGGAAAAAATATAAGAGGAATTGTGATAAAATATCATGGTTTATATGATGCCTGATAATTTTCATATCAAACATACCAGTTCTACAAAACTGTGGGAAACATGGTAGTATAATAAGGATTTCGTAACAGCACAAGCCTCTCCATTACGCAAATCTGCCTTGAATGAATATTTTGTAGTATCTATCGATATTTTTGATCTATTGGAACTCAATAACCATTTGCGAATACATTTCAAAAATTTAAATCATTTGTTGTCACACCAATAAATTACAGCATGTTACACGCAAATCTAATTTATATTTTCCAAGATCTTCAAATTCTTATTAAATCAAACGGTAATCGGAGCACTGCCT
Organism: Neuroterus valhalla; assembly: GCA_011762715.2. Taxonomy (NCBI): domain Eukaryota; kingdom Metazoa; phylum Arthropoda; class Insecta; order Hymenoptera; family Cynipidae; genus Neuroterus; species Neuroterus valhalla. The sequence continues at coordinate 16,134 of WSXT02204572.1, read as the reverse complement.
AATAAACATGAAATAATTAAAAATTTTTTTAAAAACTAATCATAGATTTCAATAAGCTCATATGATCATTTATCTAGACCAACAGTTAAATGATAAAATTTAATATTTTATTATATACACTGATATTCATGACAACATTTGAATTTGATGTAAACAATCAATCAAACCATGCAATCTTTCCTTAAAAAGTGTTTAGATATTTAAACAGATAATAGTCAAATAAACCCAAAATTGTTAAATACTTGATAAATAAGAAATAAATAAGAAAATTGAAAAAATAGAAACTATCATCCTGGATGATCGTTGTTATGACTCCAAATATTAAATTATATGTTGAACGTTGAAACATGGTTCCAACAAAAATTCTATGTAAATTGTGGTATCATTTTTGACGAATTCAGTAACTGAATCTCTCGTGAAACTAACTCCAACCTAATGAAATGTAAATATCTGAGGAGGACAAACTTGACACCTAAAGCTTTTGAGATAAAGACTGTATGATGCGTCATCCAAGTATAAGGTCACTATTCTTTGGCAAATTTTCACACCTTCTCCTCCCTTTGTCCCGATATTTCACGAAAAGCGAATCCCCTCCCTCCTTCAAATAATATTACCTCACGGTTGCAACCCTTAATCCCACATTTTTCATTTGACCCCAACTATTATGTGAGGAAAATGTATACTGGGATGGCATTCCACATTCTTCAGAATAAAGGAAGTAGAATTTTTCTATTTCAGCAATAATACTTTCCGCCAACTGAATGTAAATGTAAATGTTATGCTTGAAGATAAAATTATTTCAACCATCACATCACGAGATCAAAGCCCCTTCTCTCACCCCGTCCTGCTCCACAAGTTAGATGAAAACCCTTCCTTCTTTAATACTCCGTGATGTTCATCATTGACGATGCTATATATACATATGTATTATATAGTCTCATGAAGCACAAGCATATTTATCATTACCTTGGTTGATCCAAATTCCCACCACAACATAAAGCAGCTCCTCTTCTGATGAGAAATAATGAGGCTTCCTTATACTCTTGTCTTATCTTTGGCGCTCATCTTCAGTTCTACTGGTAAATATATTCACATAATATATCTATCATTTGAAATATTTTTCTGGTAGCTATACGGAAATGAGAATTGGTGCGATCATATCAGCCTCATATCTCAATTCCTATTTGCTCCAAACTGTACTCGAGTTGGTCAGAAAGCAAGTACCTTGCCTAAATAAGAAAGCTCGAAATCACCCGATGTCTGTCCTAGTCCGAATCGGGAATCAGACAAATTTGTATTGTACAGAGAAACTTTGCACGTGCCGAGAAGACAATACATCTGGTACAGGAAAAAATCTCCTTACTGCCTCAATTAGGCGAATGGCGTCTTCTTGCGAAAAGCATTCATCAAATGGTCCTCATCTAAATTACCAATTTGCTACGAGAACCAGGTCACGGTCCGGAAATCTTTCTGGAAAAAGATCAAGTTGTGTTTGCAAAGATTAATCAGTTACTACATTTTTCAGCAGAATTTCTGTGATAAAAATTACAGTAGATGAAATTCCAGAGAACTTGAAGATGAGAACCTTCAACGTGCGATCGGTGCTGCGTTCTGCCCTTCCATAATTACCCGCTTTCACCGCCAAAAGGCTAAACAATCTAAGTAATGTTATAACAATTACCTTCCCTATTCTAAACCTGGCGTATCCCAACAATAAACATAACGGTCATGATCGTTCAGAAATGACGTGTTGTGCACCGCTCTGTACTTCCTGAAAGTTTTACCTCGATTTTTGTTTGGTATGTGACTGCTGTATCTGCTGACATCTTCTGTTCCATGTTAATAATTATGTTCTAGTCCTTTTCTGGTTGAATAAAATCACAAAATGTTCAATCGATTAACTAGAGAACATCCAGAAGACTTTTACGATTTGACAATGTAAAAAATGTACTTCCTCTGTGATCGGAGATATTTCTGAACGCCCTAAACCATCTAATCCAGCATTTCTGAGAACATTTAACAGGGAAGTGAACAACTCGGCAACGTCCTCTGAAGGTGTGACAAGCCATCCCCTGTGAGCGACTCTGTGACGATACTGCCCTAACTAAACCTTCTTTTCTCTTGGTTTCCAGGCGTAGTAAAAGAGCGAAATTCCTACCCAAGTTTTATATTGCTTGCCACACCTCAAGACCTTCTGGCGGCTGACTTTGAAAGAGCTGTTGCTTGAGGTACCTTGTATATCCAAGAAGGCTCCTACAACATATCATCAATGTTCAAGATAATGCTTTAATTTAACCTGAGCAGCTTGGGAAACATTATCCTGCAACTATTTTCTTTCCCAACAAACTTTCAAAAGCCTTCTCCATCTTGTCTACCTCACCTTTATTCAGGCCTTAGCCTAGATTCAACGATACTGATTTCTATTTTTCCGGCATAAGATCGGAGGCTCTTTCGGAGATACCTCTTTATTTGAATCTCATTCTATGAGAACAGATGAGATATCTATTGAGCTGATTGGTCTAGCTCTTCTGGACATTTTTTCCTATCCAACGCCATGTCTTCAATGAGTTGCTACTTTTCGGGTTTTCTTCTAACAGCTGGAAGTTTGCAATAATCAACCCTGTACTTAAGGTTTCTAACACTTCCTTTCTGCACAGAACCGCAACAGCTACTCCCAAAGCTATAAAAGATTTCGAACTCGCTGTTGGTCATAAGAAGATAAAAATTATAGTTTTGTTCGACTTTTCTGGAGCGCTTCAAAAAGTTCTCCATAAGCGTCTTGGCTAAAATAAAGATCTTTGAAAATTCCCTTTAGAGTTATTCTACGGTTCGAATCCTATTTATCTAATTGATTTCATCAAGCAAGGAATGATGGAGGTGAACCACCTAACAAGTCAGGTTTCGGAACTAAGATACTTCAGGGCTTTACATTGACTCTCCCACAATTTGATACCTGCACCTCTGATCTGAAATCAAACATTACAAATGTCAAAAATATGCAAATGATTTTAGACGTACACTTTCATTTCCAAGATTTTCATTTAAGAAATTGCTGATACTGGTACGGAGGGACATTGATCACGTGGTGCCTTCGGCTCAAACCAACGGGCTCCAGATCAACATTGACGTTAGATCTTTGGAGGAAGCTAGGGATTTGGGTTGCATGCTCAACTGCACTCTGTTATAGAAAAAACACGCGACAAACTTCTTATGAGAAAAAGACGTTTTGAATACTTGAGCATGTGTGAACGAAAAAAGAATAGCTTTGAATATTCACATAGATCCTTTTAGTCAAGAACCTCATTTTTCCTATTTTTTACTTTGGGAGTATCGCATACGACGATAAAACAGCCAAACTGAACAACAAACTTGACCAAGCGCTGATCAATTGCATTTGCTTCATTCGTAATAAACCGTCTTACTACTACTTCAAAAACCCTTCTCTCGGATATCTAGTCAATACGAATACCCCGCCTCGAAAATGACGCAATAGAGTAGTCTTCAACTTCAGCTTATCCCATGTAGTTCATTTTCAAGACATTCTTTACTAATTTATTCAGACTAACGTTACTAATGTATAGAGCTCTACTTGTTATTTGTGTTCTCTCTCTGAGGGCTGTCTAGCTTCAGAAATTTGATGAAAGAATACAATACAACACGATACATAACTAAACATTTCATCATTATTCAGTATTTAATCTTTTTGTTGTTATTCAACAGGAATACCACCACGGATGCCACTCGAAACGAGAGACCTTCTGGCGCGTTTTGGGATGACTGACGAACGTGAGGATCATCAAGGTAGGCCGAGTTAAACAAATCCAAACTCCGGATAATCATGCTGGGCACTGGGAACGGGGCTTAGGAAAACCGGTTTTATTTGACGGATCCTGAAATTATTAGTGCAATCTAGTTATCCAAATTTTATCCCAAAGGCAAATATTTTTACTCGCATCCTGAATCTTTTGAAGATTATTCTTGGAGTTTCTTTCAATTAGATATATATTCTCACGTGGTGTAAGTGAAGCAAGAAACAAAAATGTCTTTAAGAGGAGCAAGGGGTTTGTTTGGAGGACTTTTGATAGATTGTTTTGAGAAATAAGTGAAGTTTGTAGTCTTGCAAAGTTGACTTTTATGATTTTTCTAGTATCTGGCTGCTTTGAGTAAGGCTTGTTCTAGATTATTCTAGGAAGGAAATTTTCTAGACTTCATAATTAAGGTCAGCCATGCTAGTTCCTAGTATCCCAGTATCGGGAAAAATCGCTTCTACACCAATATTTCTTCGTATTCGCTTCATTATTCAGGTTCTCTCTGGGAATGCGATGTTAAACTGCAATTTATGGAAACAATTGGAGTGCGAACAACCTAAAAATTTTCATCATAAAGGGCTCATAAGGCTGACGTAGGCGGCTCTCAAGACTTGTATGAAGCTCTAGGGGATTTCGCGGAAGGCTCTGAGGGTTATTGCGGGGATTCGCAAAAGACCTCAAGAGAGGATCAAAACATCTAAACTAGCGCTGCTGACGGCGGCACCGGGTTGCCTGTTGAAATATTACATTGCACCGACATTTGAGTAATGTAGCCTACATCATTCATGTTTTGGGTTGGTTCATCCGATTCTAGACGTGTTACTCTACCTGGGATTGGGGAATTAGTATAATACGTATTAGGAAAGGTATTTTCAAGAGGAGGCATAAGTTCAAGTGACTTCAAAAGTCGTACGCAGCACTGCGCGTAAGCTCGAAGTGAAGAGTGGTGAAAGGTGTTTTCCGAACAGACCCTCTCCACTCAATGTTAAAATTATGCAGAAGGATAGACTTACGACAGCGCCAGCCGTCAGCCGTCCATTAAAGCAACGTTATATATGTGTCTATAAGTACCGCATATGTATTGTTTATATGTGAACAATTTAAAATCAAATATATTGACTAAAAAAGTGGATAAACCAATGGAAGAGTATGTTTAAAAATATATGGAGTATATTCAATTTCAAAATTTGTTACATATTTACAATACATAACTAGTAAAAGACAAATCACGATTCGGAAGGATAAATGATGATGAACAAGGAACTGTCATTAACTTTTCCGGTTCTCACACAAAAGGAACCGGTTTATGATTTTGAAACAAATAACGCGAACCGCACGTGTAATCATCAGCACGAAAATGCAAAAAACAGACACGATACAAGAGATATTTGACGATACCTAAGGCCGCAGACTTCCTTGTAGGTAAGATGATCCAACAAATGTCAACAAATCAGAAATCAGAATGTCTGCTCCTACTGACGACGGCGACGACGTTCTGCACATTTCTAAGGTAAGCGGAGTGAGGTGCGAGGGGGATGGACCTGCAGCGCCAACGGTCGGCTGAGCATTATACTGCGCTGAAAATAATCAGTCGATTTGTCACTGTTCTCGCGTATGGTTTGAGTATCTTTAAGGATGACAACTCCCGAAACTTTTCACCAAGATCTCTAAATTTCTTTTGCAATTTTTTTTTCGGCTGACTTCAAGCGCCATTAGGTCTTATCTCCAGCAATAATTGGAGCTCCTATTTCGGTTATTTCTACGTATTTGATCAAAGGCCACATTTTGTTATTCTCCATATTGGATAGATATAGATATATATCCACTATGGATCGCGCGAGAAGCTAGGGAAACATAAGTCTCCCCCTGTGAAGCCCCGCGTGCGGAGGCAACATTTGCATACTCTAGGAGGCGACATGGCATCCTAAAGACACCACTGGGGACACCTCTTCCTTATGCCATGCAGCCTCCAGCACGGTATTTCACGCCTTGGCTTGGGGTGTTTTCTTCTGACTTCATCCCTTGATCATTGTCCGCAGTAACCCTAAGTAGAGGGCCCTGAAATCCACAGCCTGAGGACGGTCTCGGCAGTCTGTTCGAGACAAGCCGGAAAGGCTGTCCCTTAAGCCCAACAAACTTTGCAGTGATAACACCTTAACATCAAGAAGGTATTCAATAAGTGTATCCCCACTCCCTTCATTTTTGTCAAATGTTCACGTTTAAAGACCTTCTGAACATGAAAAACAGGTTTCTATGAGTGTGTATATCTGTATGCATCGAAATTCCCGATTCCTCAAGTTATTAGTTTCAATTGTTTTTAACTATTACAAGTGCTCTTCTACTATCCAGTTTTGAAATTGAGTATATTTAGTCTATTGAACGCCAGGTTGTTTCTCAACTATTTTCCAAATCCAAAAGTAAGCAGGAGGGTCGTATGTGATTTTGAATACCTTCTTTAGCTTGACTTATAAAGATCATTAAGTTTGTCACTTCGCCTACTGCCGAGGTCGATGCCTCACTGAGATGATTTCCACCTGAACCTTATAACGGATCTATCGCTATTTTGTTTCACATAATGCATTTCATGACAAAATTATTATCTTAGGACTAGGTTTAAATTTCAAAGTGAATCCAGCATTTTAAAGTTGGGTGTTATCTCGGAAAGGCAGTGCATAAGCTTACCCTAAAAGTCTGAATTTATGTATATATGTGAACCTTATGTAGCAGGACATACGCGATTATGTATACTTCTAAAAGAATGTAAGCCTCTGTTTCTTGTTACAGACTTCAGTTCACAGTTGGATTGTTTGCCTAATAGCAATTCTATTTCTGTTGAGCATCGACCAGGAAATTCTTATCCTCCCGAAAGACACTATCCTCCAGCCATTTTGAGTCCTCCTACTGAGCCTTGTATTCGTGAAAGATGCAGGTCACCTCTTCGTGGACCTGTGTCTTCTCGAATTCTCAAATATACAATTCAACAACTCGCATCTATTCGGCTTATTCCCAACTGCAATCCGCTACAGCGATTCGAAATTCGGAGATACAAATTTCCTGCTGATAGATCAATTCAAGTGAAAATTTCATCAAATACATATGGGCCTATGCCAAAGGATGAACAAAAGGTTACAACAACACTTACTGGTGATGTTTTTGCATTCTTTGTTGGTTGTTACCTTCGTGGAATATATGGAATGACCCCGAATATAAGAGCTTACTACGAAATACGGGTGACGATAAACATGTACAGCGGGGCAGTCAGAAGTATGAATGGAAAAGAAACTGAAGAGGCTCCCTTGGGCAACCATCGCCCATTATCAAAGAACTTTGTAGCAGAATATGTAAACGAGGTCATCAGACGTCGCTAGTTGAATTGAAAGAAAAATTCATCTGGCATATGATATTGCATCAATAAATGAATGTTTTCTTGTTCAAATCAAGTCTGTCACGCTATAAAGACGTCTTATTTTGACAAAATAATGTTTAGAATGGACATAGCTGAAGGTAATTGTTTCATGATTGGGGTAAAATTTTTGTCCTTCATGTTTCATATATGCTAAAACGTTCTACGTTGTATGTTTGTAGTCTAATGATAATCAAATTCAAGGACATGAGCCTATATTTTATTCCTAAACTGCCAATAAATAAGAACATCTGATTATACTGAAGTTGTTCATTTCTTTGCTATAATACACATCCCCTATTTCTTCCTGTTATGTTCGAAGGAAAGAAGAATTTTAATTGAGATTTGGGAAGTGAAGACGATAAATTGATTTTACGGCATAATGATCATGCGTTCAATTCTACAATGTTCTTGAAGAATGTGTGAGTTGAGGTTTGTAAGAAATATGTATAAAGCTTCAAAGTTTTTCACTTTCCATTAAAAACAACATGGAGAATAGACATAAGGAGACCAATCTGTAATGTATGGACTTCACCGAAAACGGTCAATTTTCTGTTTCCACTACACGTACATATACGTGTGCAGTACATGAACATCCCGAGCGTGGCGTGCTGACCACATTTGTAAAAAAAAAATGGCCGACATTTCAGTCGCATTTGAGGTTATGTATGCGTCATTTTCACATAGGCGGCCATATTATTTGTACAATGCAGACGGCACGCTATGCCCGGGAAGTTTTGAACTATACGTAAGTGTGAGTTTGTACACGTGTGCGTGTGTGAACTTCTCGTACTTCTGGCAATAGGAAAGTCCTTATCTTCAGCTCCACTAGTTTGATCTCCTTATGTCTATTCTCCATGAAAAACAACTTGCGAGACATCACAGGAAGAATAAAAACACGTGGGGAAATATTTTATTCTATCGTTTATCGCGATAAAGAGTATTCAAGATATTTTCAATATGGCGGACGAGAATACTAAATAAATTTTTTCATTCTTTCCAAATTGGTACAAGGGGGTTTTGAGGGTCGCTTATCACAAATACGAATTCAACATTTACACAAACAAAATGGCGGATCCAAAATGGTGGTCAAGTATGATAAATGAATTTTTGATTTATTCCCAAATTGGTACAAGAGGGTTTTCGCAGTCCTTGATGGCGAATTTGAAGAGGAAATTTCCAAAAACAAAACGGCGGATCCAATATGGCGGTCGAGAATGCTTAGTAAATTCTTTCTTTCTTTTGGAACTGGTATAAGGGGGTTTTCGGAGTCGCTGATTACTAATCTGATATCGAAATTTCCAAAAAGAAAATAGCAGATACAATATCCCAGATTCCCTGTTACCAATTCGGAAAGAAAAAAAAATTTGTTTAGCATACTCATCCGCCATATTGGATCAGCCATTTTGTTTTTGAAATTTGGATTTCAGGTTTGTATTCAGTGACCCCAAAAACCTTTCGGTAAGAAAATTTGGCCCATTTCATGAACATTTTCTAATTTTTGCCAGCTGTTCGGGATTCCGTACCACTGTGCATCGAAGCGAAATGTGCAACTGTATGCAGTTGACTTTTATAATTTAAATAGAAAGAGATATTGTCAGTACTAGAAAAAAAAATCTAAGTGGAACTCGGAGGACCTTTTTTCAAGGCCTTTCCAAAGTTTGTTTAATTCTCGAAAATCCCGAAAATTATCATCGGTTCAATACACATTTCAGAAATGGAAGAAATCTAATAGCCAATATACGATATAATATAATAAAAGAACTTACCTTTACGAAGAGATCACTCGTCCAACATGCAAATCAGTTGAGTTATCGTAAAGTAACAAAATTTCGAAGATGGACAAAAGTCAGTTACAGAGACAACAGAGGCGCACTGTTTCTCATCTATGGTAATAATGAGTCACGTGAATAGTACTCAATATATTCAGATTCGGAAACATATTATACAGAAATAGTATATTGCATGGCGAGTGACGAATGGCTGAGATTAACTGACGAGTGTGGAGTTGCTGGCCCGAGCGAAGCGAGGGCAGCACCACACGAGCTAGTGATCTCTGACATTCGACACTCACCACGTACGATATTTTTCATAAAAAGTGCATCGGAAACTCGGCTTCCAACGACTCTTCGAGTGTTCAGAAAAATAAGAAAAATTAGAGTTTGAAGGTTATGGTTGACAACATGTGACAATCACATATATGATTACGTTAATGGGTTGTTCCATGTGACCCTAGCACGTCTGAGTCAAGGTTAAATGAAGGTCGAACGTTGTTATTCGAATGACAAAATTTCTTCGACCTAATATTAGAGATTATCTATTATTCGAAATGAGCTCTTAGAGCCATTTAGAATCCATCTGCAGGTCGAATCCTTTTTCACAATTGCTCAACTCATGCCTGAGAAGTGAGATCGTATGCCTTCTTTGCTGAAGTTCGTACAAACTAGTCAATCTCCTACAAAAGAGCATGTTCTCTACAGTTGACTGTTTTCTTCTAATAAAAAAATCATAACTCAATATGATAAATGGAACAGTGAGTGAGACAGTCGTGGCCGACTACAAGATTACATAAAAAAGGACTTGGCATGACATTATCCCCCCACCATTAAATATTAAACTTGGCTCACTCCAGCAACTTATGGAAGCAATGGAGGTATTGGGTAGCGATGCTATCATGTATTTCTTCGAAGAATTTCCGGAAATCGCTGAAGCGAAAATCAATTAGGATATTTTCAATGACCTTTAAATACGGGAATCGATGGAAGATGGAGAATCTGAAATGAAAAAGACAACTGATGGAAAACAGCTTGGAACAGCTTCAAAGATAACCAATACGAATTTTTAAGGAACTCCTAACAGACTGATTATGAAAAAATCATTGGAAGGCTGTTGAAAAACTACCATAAGACAGGGAGCTCAATTAATTTAAAAATACATTTTCTCCAATCTCACATTGATTACTTCCCTAAAAATTTGGGTGACTCTAGTTAGGAACTAGGTGAGAGAACCCACCATGATTTGAACAACTTCGAGAAAGGGTAAGAAGGTGTTTGGGACGCTGAAATCATGTCTGACTATTGCTGGTCTTCGAAAAGTGACACATCAAATGTACTGTAACGTGGCATTTTGCAACTTACACAACAAAACCCTATTTTCCTTTTGATAACTCAAATAATTTTTGTGGAACGACAAGCTCTCTTTAGAACTTGAACAAAGAGTCAAAACTTTGACAGTTACCTGCGAGGGACTGTGATTGATGGGTAAACCAAGTGTGTTTAAGAGAACCAATCAATCAGGTCGAGTCATCTATTTCAATGTCAAATTCAATAAATCAATCAAAATCAATTCTAAAGTTATACTTTTCCACACCGCCTCGTATTTATAGTAACAAAATAAATCCAAGGCATCAAGATACCAAAAAGTTGGAGGTTAGGGTTCACGTCAACAGCTCAGGAGAAGAGTCCGGATCGTCCGACAAGGGATCGAAGGCACATTCTTCTTAGTCTTATCACATTTATTAATGACACTTTTTTCTTTTTTTTTTTGCTCTACCGTGTCACAAGAGTTATCTGGTTGAAAATTCGGAAACTGTCACGAGTGACATATGGGACGGTAAGGCAGTCGAGCACGAAGGAGTGTTACACGGAGGCCACGAGGCGACCTCATTACCATGGCAACCGACCGGGTCGTATCACATATTACGTTCCGCATGATACAACACGTTCTCGCTAGTCCACGGAGTTGAACATCGTCAGCTTCACGGACAATCTTAGTTCAACCTTCAAAGGGAATAATAGCACGGCAACGTGATATAAAGTTAATGGAAAACCTTTGCATTGATCACAATTTGAAAATTTTAAAGGGACAATCATGCCGCTTGGTCGAGGCTTCTACCGGGGCAAGCGATTAATCGCAGGTGAGTCCTCTTCTCATAAATTCCTTACTCGCTAATCTATGACCATATCATTTTTTTCTTACTTGGTGTGCTTGATGAATTTCGCGAGTAGGCTATAACAGCCGAAAACAATAACCGTCAGCAGTGGCTGACTAGCGGTTAACCGCACCGGGGTGTTATTTAATTCTTACCACTTGGTCTATAAGAATGGTCGGCGTTTCATGAGTGGATATTTTGATCGTACGGCAAATATTTCCCAAACTCGACCGTGGCAGGACAGCCTCGTTTTGAATAAAATTGTCTTTAACATCACGGGTCTCTTACGAAAATGAAGTTTTCATGTTTTGGGGGAGGGCGTCCTTTGGGCCGAGAAATGTTGAGTGGAAACACGCTAGGAATTCTACCACATGGTCTGGAAAGATGGCCGACGTTCATACGTAGAATTTCCACGGACTCAAAAATGTTCACAGACGACAACAATTTTTGCACGGCAGTATACCTAAGTAAGGTAGTCGTTATTGAACTGAACGCAAAACGGCTCACGATTCGTTATCAAAGTTAGGCTTTTTTGTGGTTCGGGGAGGTCATCTGATAATTCTACCACGCGGGACTTCACAATCTCCGACGTAACAGGTAGAATTATCCTTGCATTTGATTAAGCGTGGTTCTTGCTCGTTACTTCAGACATCAGGGCTTTCAGAGGCTGTATGGAACATATCTCCGTTTTGAGTTCTTTAATACTGGAAAAGAGATTTTCCTCTAGTAGATCACAATTTTCTCCGGAGCCAGTTATTGAGTTTGTATGTTACCACAAAATTTACTAAAACAGAAAAGACGCAGCTAATATTTCCTTCCGCATACCAGAAGGTTTAACAGACACCGTTAAAGTAAATTGTGGAGTTCTTCAGAGAGAACTTTCAAGCCTCGCCTTTATTATCCTAACATTTAGCGAAAGGGGAGAATTTTCGCTCGACCGTAAACAAAATAGAATCTTTATTGATTGTTCGACTAAGATTCTTTTACTAGCCTATTCATATGACATTGCTAGGCTTGCTCACTTTCTTATTGATTCCCAGATTAAAGTAAATGCTCTTGCTGAATATTGTAGAATTAACCATCAGGAAGTCAAGACGTTTAGAATAAATATTCTAAAGATAGCCCATAATTGCCTAGAGAAGGTCCTGATTTTGCGAAAAGAAAGACCTCTCAAAATTTGTCTGAAACGTATAAAGGCTATAATAGACTTTGATGCAGCATCGCACAAATTCAATTGGGTCCTCCAGATTAAAGACCTGCTCTCTTTATGGAGGGCAGAAGGCTTATGACCTGAATTAGATTTGTTAATTTTGCAGTCTAAAACAGAATTCATCGTAGCCAAACTTGACGCCCATCTTGCAGGCTCGAACCTAGGCTAGTGCAGACTTCTTGAATACAGGTGCTGCTCTATCTTTAGATTGACATTTTAGGGTAGGACCTGCTAGGGTGAGATTCTTCTTGAGAGATCTTTGGTCCGGATTTACGATGAGGCAGCTTTGCTCAGTCTGCAACCAGGTAATAGAAAAGAACTTATTCCGTCTTCTTGCGATGCAGAGAGCTAGCCTAATGTATAAAGGCCTGAGGTCAAATTGCATCGAATTATCAGTAGATCTAACATCTTCCGGTGTATGCCGGAACGCATTGCTGAATTCCTCCTGTTGAAGGAATGACGACGGACTGGCGAAGGCCAGCGAAGGAAGGACGCTACTACAGTTTCTGATAAGTCAAAACAAAATATACCCTTCACAAAAATGTGCAGGAGCTCAAATGCCGAGGCAAACATATTTTATTAAACATATTGGGGATGTTATAGGAAAATTGGCACAGATGTACCCTCCGGAATGTAATTCTATAATCACCCTTTTTCTATTCTTTTATTATTTTCAAAATAAAAAATTTTCCATTTTCTTGCATTTTAACGGAAAGGATAGAATAGGAAAAAATGAGCTAGTAGATGAACATTTTCTCAATACTTCCCAAAAATTTGGAAAATAAATCCTCTCAGTCTGAAAAAACTCTACGATTTATGGTGGCAGGATTCTCTGAAAATGGTTTGGGGTGTTTTCTTTAATTTGAGTGAATCCTATAACCTCAGTGAATTATGATATAGCATATCTCCTGGATTCAGAATAAATGATGATGAGGATGTTCTCATAATGACCCATCTCATAAACATGGATAACCCGAAGCTGTACGCTTGTTTGAACCAGAAACTTGAGAATGTGATCAATGTTACGAGGAATTTTTCGGAAGACAATCCAACCAGACTCAGTTTGGATCTTGAGAGTTTTGTGCTAAGCATCGAATGTTCAGAATGCAATTCGGCGATTGAAAGGGTATTTGGTTGAGGAACGGCTTCCTGTTTTCAAAAAACAAAGAGATTCGTGATCGCGATTCAGGAGGGAGGGGAGGGGGAGTACGCGCACATATATAATGATGTAGAAGGCATTATAAGTAAACAACCTGCCCTGAAGCTAGCACTCCTAACAGAATAAAGGCCTTTTTACAGGTACATTCCAGTTCCCGTTTTGAGAAACCAAGATTACAACTTATACTGGGATGTTGCGATCCAGACGGATCATTATATGCAAGTAAATCGACGCTACATTATGATGCATGATAATGGTAGTGAAAAAGTCTGAATCATCGACAAATCTTGCCAATTTGAATAAAATTTGCAGGCAAGCTATACAACCAAGATCAATATATATAGTGAGTTAAGACATAAAGTGACATTGCAATAGAGGAATTGGACAGATGCATCTATTCATTTCATTGTAATTCCTGCTACGGGCTATATACACACAAGTTGCACTGAACATGTCAAACATCCAGGAATCAGTAAGGTCCTTCTCTGTTTCCCAACCCTACTATGAATTAAATTTAAACAGAATAATCTGCAAAGTTCCAAAAAAAACATGGCCTTGATAATTTTGACGATTTCTCTATAAAACTTCTTTTAATTTCTAACTGTAAATAAAAAGTTTTATGGTGCATTAGGTATAAACAGCCTTCCAGAATGATATTTAGAAAAAAAATTCGTATCGAAGAACGTTTCCTAAAGAATACATGTTTATTCCTAATTTTTCAGATATTCGAGCGATGCATTCAAGGATCCTTCATTAACAATATACCGATGATGATTTGATAAATAATAATTAAAGATGAAATGCTGATAGTTATATAGGAAATCAAAACAAGGTTCAAATGGAAACAATTATTCACACAGTGCAACCTTTTTTCATTTTATTTTTCATTTAGATATTCAACTGTTGGATAAGCTAAACGATCCAATAAGCATTTTAATAATTTAAGTCTTGAAGAATATAGATTTTACATTTTTTTAAGAACTGATTTCGAAATGATGAAATTTAAAAATATCAGAAAGAAAATATCGTCAATTACAATCTAGAAGACGAAGGTTACAGAATGCTTCGTCCATAAATGACGTTAAGTTGATTACCCTCATATTTGAACATGCCTCCCCTCTATCACACAAGGTTACGAGGCTAAGTCCTGCCTGATTCCTCTTATTATCTTGGTCTACTGTTTCAAAATAAGGGGCAATTGAAAAAAAAAAATTTTATCTACTGATATCAGTTTAGTTTAGCCCTAAATATATTTTAATTTTGACTGACATATCGAGGAGTATAGGCCCCCCTCCCCTCTTTACCTTCTCTTGTTTCGTCACGTTCGATGGAGCCCCTCCTCCCGCTAGGAGTGCTCGACATTATTTGAGGCGACATATATGAATACGTATCATATACTCTGATTAAGCAGTAGAAAATTCATCATCGACATAGTTCATAAGATACTTTACTTCAACATTAGTCATTCTTTTGTTTGATGAGGGAATATGACCATTTTCAATACCTTTGTCCCATCCCTGGTATTTATTCTTGATTCCGTTGGTAAATATAATTATATAATACGTAAAATCTCCAACATGAATATTTTTTTGTTGCTGAAATGAATAATTGTGCGATTCTATTTGCATTAAACGCTAATTCCTATTTTCTTTCAAACTTTTCATGAGTTTGTCTGGAAGCTAGTATTTCGACTTTGTGTGAAAGCGAACATTTTTTCTGGTGTTGCCAAAACATAAAGGTCTGCATATGGTCCCTTCAATCTTACACTTCGAACCAAGGCAAATCATGAGAGTTTTTTCCTAGATATTTATATATTTCCTAAGAAATGTTTCTGAAGAAAATTTCTCGAATCCTGTTGGGGTAGATTGACTAATGAGATTTCATTTAAGTGAAATATATATCCAAAAGCAATATTGGACTCTACAAAGTTAGAAAAAGTAGAAAGGAGAGAACTTTCTTAACCTCAATTCCGCTGCAGGTATTTCAGCAAATAGTGCGATGAAGCTAGCAAGCATACGTAAACACGATTTTTTGAACATTTCTCCCAAATTTGATCAAAATATACACTGATGTTTTGCTAAGTTTCATCAGGATCGTTTTTTTTCCTACAACTCGAAAATTCCCTAAACTTTTGTTCAGGAGAAAATATTCTGCTTATTCCAAAAAACAACAATCTTCTTATAAGAAATTAAATAGAGTGATAGTATTTTGCTTCTTCTATTTTTGATACATTCTTGATATCCCAAAGTCCTTATTCGTTTACACGTTTTTTCACAGTTATATCTTCAAGCATGCCGCCAAGAACAATGGACCTTCTTTCACGTTATGGGGTGACTAACGAACATGCAAATCATCAAGGTAAGCCTGGATGGAATGGAAGAAACTCCCAATAATCATGCTGCGAAATAAGAAAAACGGTTGACGAAAATGTGGCTGCAGGCTGATATTTATTTCAATTAATATAAAACTCAGGCAACCATTTTTTGCGTGTTCCTGCATGAAATCAGGTACGAGAGGTTTGTATCGCTTTAAGTAGGAAAGGATATGAGAGAATGGAATAAGAAATAGAGAGGTAGCTTGTTTCTCATTTCTAGACCTAATAAGGGAAATAGTATAGCATCT
>WSXT02204561.1:2970-18368 GCA_011762715.2 Neuroterus valhalla | reverse complement strand
GCGAAGCGAGCTGCGCGCGAAGCGAGCTGCGCGCGAAGCGCGCGATGAGAATGTGCCCGCAAAGCGGGCAGATTTTTAAATGCGAAACTGTTTATTTATTCATTCCTCAATAATTTTAATAAAATAATAATTTTTAATGATTGTTTGATAATTTTCATAAATTAAAACTCTGGTTTAACTCTTTTTTATCTTTCGTTTGGAAAGTTGTGTATTTTCTGATAAATTATCAATTATTGAATTATTTGTAGTATTTGTATTTTTAATTAAAATTAGAAAATAAGTGTTTCAAACGAAAATTGCAATGTCAAATACGGAATTAGAATATTTTATACAAAATACAAAAAATAAAACACAGGAATAATAGTCAAATATCTTTCAAACATCTATCAGCTTCCATTAAGATTGATTCTGAATAATCATTATACATACGTATCATCAGAATTACGTAGTATCGAAGTTAGTAAATTTATTTATTTCCTAATTTATATTTAAAATATAAATACCACAAATAATTAAATAATTGCCATTTAAATCAAAATGCACAACTTTCCTAACGAGAAATAATAAAGAGTTAAAACAGAGTTTTCATTGAAAAAATGATTATACAATCATTAAAAATTAAAATTGTATCAAAAATGATTAAGAAATAAATAAATAAACAGTTTTGCATTGAAAAAAAAGTGCAGGCAGCGAGAGTCGAGCGTGCAACTCTGCGACCATCAGCCAAACGCTTTACCAGGTGAGTTACCAGGTGCTTGCAAAAACATTTACGCTAGCTCAACGACAATTCACTAGCATTTCTTCAAATGCATTTTTCTCGAAAATGGTCCAAAATTGCGTCTTCCTAATTTTACTCAGAAAACCTCTACTAGGTGCCTATTACTGAGACGAGTATCGACCAAACCAAAAATTAGGTGACCTGAAGGTTCCCTCGTCAGTAGGAAACCACTAACCGAGATAATTATTCTTATGAACAGTTAATTGCATGGTTCCAATGAGGAGTCCCCCTCCCATATTAGTTGGATGTTCCTACAGACCACCTTCGAATGTCTATCAGAAAGACGTCCCACCATTCAAGAATAGAGATGACGGCCTCAAGGACGGTAAACATATGATACCTATTCTTCATTTAGTTACCCGTTTCTTTAGGAGTTAGAAAAATTTTGAATGTAAAAAAATAAGATTGTTGATTAGCATATCGATTTAATTTTTCGTATTTCTTTTATAAGCTCACGCGATTTTTTCCATTTTCTATTCTTTTTTATTTCACAAAAATATCTTTTCTACAGGTGTGTGCGTGCGTATTAACCATAAAGGCGGAAAAATCACCTACGACTGCAAGTAATGGAAATTCGCATTCCAGAAATGGCTAAGATAAAAGAAAACTGAGAGGTTCCGGGTAGAATAACACTTACAAGGAATTATTTATATGATTAAACGATAAAAATAGAAACTACATTCAAAATAATATACATTATGGAAATATTTATCGCATCAGGAGCATTCATAAATGCCCTATTTTTTCATCATGTAATAAATATTTATAGGATGTTCATTGTAATTTGAAATTCGAAAAGAAAATATGAAAATTATCCAAGAAACATAGTTTATCCGAGTTAGATTATTTTACATTGAGTTTATAATTTATCATAGTTTTTAATATTTTTTCAAGAATGGGGCTAGAAATATCCGCAAATATCATTTGCGAGCTTGAATTTAGGAAAAATTTGTTTCTTGGCCATAAATATGAAGGTATTCCCATCGAAATATTCGTAATCAGTGCATAGGAATAAGACACTAAAAAATGTTTTGAAAATTAAAAGAATTTTCACATTTCGAAATTCCTTATCTCTACCAAAATCGTGACATATTTTTTAAAACTTCCTTGCTGGACATCTTTCTGATAAAATTTACCATATAATAAAATCACGTATCCCTCAAAAATTTATGCTTATTGGAGAGAAAGTTTATTTGATCGAATCAAGAAAACTTGTTTGCATGCAGCTGATTTCAAGTATGAAACAATTATAATTGAAGAAGCACAAAGTGTATGAAAATTGAATCCAATTTCATACAAATGAGACAAAATTAATTTTAATTAGACAGGAACGATGCTCGAATCACCAAAAATTTGTTTGGTCCTCCATGAGATGAAAAATATTTTAGAATTTACCTCAAAATTACTCTGATTTAAATGGATTTTGTGTTTGAGTCAAGGAAATCGTTTTTTTTTCGCATTTTCGGACAGATATATGTTTTAAAAATATAACTGTAAAATTTCAAGTGAAAACATAAGAAATTTCGAATGTTATGGGCCGTTGAATAGAGCGGTAAAAAATTGCAATTTCTTCAAAAAATTGGTTTATAAAAGTTGTTTGAACAAAAAAATCTTGCAAATTCGATGGCAGATTTGGAATCAGCGACCCCGAAAATATACGGAATGATGATTAATTGTAATTATATCGCAAAAATTCAACATAATTTTTTGCATTTTTTATGAAACACTTTTAACGCTTTTTTCTCAAAACAACGTTTTTCGACTTCATAGGAAACCTGGAAGGCGCAAAAATTGAGCAATCGCTATGAAATTCTTTTTGGCATGTTTTCAGAGGGTGTCCACACAATGTAGACTACGATCATAAAAAAACATTGAACATTGATTGTTTGAAAAAATAATAAGTATCAATTAAAACGACAAAAAATCAATTTTTTCAAAATCTCATAACTTTCTTATTTTTTGTTTTTTATCATCCTAGTCTAGATTGTGTGCTATAGTGTCTAGATTGAGAAAGTATTGCTATTTTTAGTTAAAAATTTTTTCCAAGGTGGACAGATTGTCCGAGGGCGGGAGAAGTCGCCGCCGACCACCCGCCATTGATCAGTGCCCCCTCCTCCACTTTCCGTGGAATGACCTAACAAATTTTGTAACAATACAATGAACATTGAAAAACGTATGTCGGAAATTTCAGACCTTAATCTTTCATGCTTTCCTCAAAAAACATCCCCGAAAAACAGCCTGATTTCGGCCCAACAAAGTAGGAACCCCTCTTAAAGACTGTATAAGGGATTTTTTCAAGAAGGTGTATAAAGGTAAAGTCACGGAGCATAACAAGAGTAACACGAACGAGAATACGTTAGACAATTCTAATGTAGGTGGCGGAAGCAGAATCAGTATCGACGATTATGTGTGCTGTAAACGGCGAAGTTCAGAATGATTGGAGAGAGGCGAATATTGTCCCAATCTACAAGGGAAAGGGTAATCCAGGCATCTAAGAATGCTACAAAATTCAGAGGTACAGAAAAATGTCACATTTATGAAGTGCGCACGTATTATTGTATAAAAAATCGTCAATCAAAAAGCGTTCATGCAACATTCCAAAAAATGTAAAACTTGCTTCTTTAAAAAATGACGTCATTTATAGTCAAACCACAACAGAGTGATACGAGAAACCCTTGATTTTCAAGTTTTCACAAAGGATTTTTTTCGAAACAAATTTACCCTACTGAACAAAATTCTGAACTCAAAATTGGATCAAGGTAAGATAAGGTTAGGATTATCTTCAGATTGAGCTAAGCCGCTAGTACATACTTCTTCTTTTCCACCTTCGTAATTGGGCTTTTATTCGAATAAATAGATCAAAAAAAATTTGTGAACATCAACAAATGTGGACTTTTCTCATGCGCAATCAAGCATCAGTGATGCCATCTGATTATGGTCAGGCCCACGTTATTCTGACTCGACTCTTTGAGACCGGGTCAAATAGATCCATCGTTTGTTAGGTTTAGCAATATTACAATTAATTTCATACCATAGTTCACTGAGAATAATTCTGAAGTTTGAACATCGATTTCCCTTGATCAACAATTGAGTTATTTCAAAACAAAAAGAAAGTTGTCGGACAAGTTTCCTAAAAGAAATATGATCGATATGGGAGGTACGAAGTACGTTTTGGCTCTTTCAGTGACAAACTTATTTCCTGAAATTAATCAAGTATTAAATAAATTTGAACTCTCCTTTTCTGATGTTTTCCCCTCGATAATCATAAGTATGAAAGTGACAAATCATTGTCTTCCCAAAGTATAAAATATGTATGGCGAATGAGACAATCCTATTAGGGTGGTCCAAAAATGCATTAGATATTTTTTTTCGGATTCTTATGGAAAACACCCGGAAATTGGTTCGAATCCACCAAAAAAATGCATTTTTTTTGTTTGGAAACAAAATAATATTTAGATGTAGCACAAGCCCCATGAAGTTTAACACGTATTTCCCATAAGAAAAAAGGACGTTTTTGTAAATTTCATTCAGAATTCTCAATATTGGGTGAATCGAGTTCGAAATTCACCATTTTGCCTCATAATAAGTCACAGAATGCGAATAAAATTTACTTTTAAATATCGCCCTCAAAAGTCTGTTTTATAGGGTCCCAAAAAACCTCATAAGTGAAAAATGGGTTTTTCGAGTGTTTGGCGCTAATTATGATTATTTTGCGGTTTCTTAAACGCAAATTGTTCAAAATACAATAAATACTACTTTACACTGATAATTAGATGTTTGTTCACATTATTTAAACAATTTATTATATTTTTTAGCAACTTTCTTTCAGAATAGGGTTAGAGAGTCAATTTTTTAAAATAAATTTTTCAATTTATTTTCAACGTTTCAGTTAAAGCGAGGTAACAATCAATTAACGTTAACCAAAATAATTGTTTTGACAAATTGTTATCATTTATAACAATATTCTCTCAGAATAATGCTACGGAGTTGCAGTTTTTTCTGAAATTTTCAACTTTTTGTCCTTTTTTCACCTGAAGTAAGTAATTATTTAATTCGATTCAGTAAAAATGAATGTTTAAACAAATTGCAAATGTTCATAGCTATCTTCTTCTACATTAATATTCCTGAAATTTTCAACTTTTTGATACTTTTGAATCAGATTGAAGTAATAAATAAATAATGGTCAAAATAACTGTTTAAACAATTTATTATCATTGCTTATAATATTTCCTTTGCCAAATGATAGAAACTTGCGGTTTTTCTGAAATTTTTAACTTTTTGCCCACTTTTCACTCGAAGTGGGTTATATTAAATTTACTTCAACAAGAATAATTATTTGAATAACATATTTTGGTTTATAATAACATATCTTCTCTTAGATTAGTGTTAAAAAGTTGCGGTTTATTCTGAAATGTTTAGCTTTGCTTTACTTTTGGAGTTTTTGAACAAATAATAAATGAGCATTTGAGGTGGTCATATTTTGAAAAGTGTTGTATTGCTTCAAGTAAATTATTTTTGTAGTAATTTGAAATTAAATCAATTTTCAACCAAGAGTTGAATTGGCGACCTAAAAATATGAATTTTTAATCAGATATATAGTGGTTGGTATTTCAGAACAAAAAATCTTTTATTCTAAATAAAAAACAATCTAATTTATCAAAAAACTAAATCATTTGAGTCTTATTCAATCTAATTGAATTTTATTCAAATTCGTTTCAGTGCAAATTTGAACGTTTCAGAAAAAAACACAACTTACTAGTACTTATCAAAGAGAAAATGGTTATAAACAATAATGAATTGTTTATATGAGCATGTTTATCAGTCCGCAGCAATAATAACCTCACTGGGTGAAAAATGGACGAAAAGCTCAAGAGTTTGGAAAAAACCGCAACTTTTTAGCACCAATCTCAGAGGAGAAAGCCATAAATAATGATAATTCGTTTAAAAAATTATTTTTGTTAAAATAAATTAAATATTAACTCACTTCAAGTGAAAAATGGAGAAAGAGTTAAAAATTTCAGAAAAAAACCGCAAGTTTCCATCATGAGGCAAAGGAAATATTATAAGCAACGATAATAAATTGCTTAAACAATTATTTTTTTAACATGAATTCATTATTACTCCAATGTAATGTAAAAGTGATAAAAAGCTAAAAATTTCATGAAAGACCCGCAACTATATAGTACAATTCTAGAAGAAGATAGCTATGAACATTTATAATTTGTTTGAACATTTATTTTTGCTAAATAATATAAAATAATTACTTATTTGAATTGAAAAGTGGCCAAAAAGTTGAAAATTTCAGAAAAACCGCAACTTTGTAGCATTACTCTGTGAGGATAGTGCTCTAATTAAAAACAAATTGTTAACACAATTATTTTTGTTAACTTTAATTGATCGCTACTTCGCTTTAACTGAAACGTTGAAAATAAGATGAAAAATTCAGAAAGAACCTTGACTTTCGAACCCCTCTCTAAGAGAAAGTTGCTAAAAACAATAATGAATTGTTTGAAAAATGTATACACAAATCTATTTATCAGTATAAAGTAGTGTTTTGTGTATTTGAAACAACCTGCGTTAAAAAACCCGCAAAAGATCATAATTAGCGCCAAAAACTTGAAACACCCATTTTTTAACTAATGAGGGTTTCTCGGGACCATATAAAACAGGCTTATGGGGGTAATATTTGGAAAAGAAAATCTATTCGCATTCTGTGACTACTTGTGAAGAGAAATGGTGGATTTCGAAGTCGATTCATCAAATATTGAGAATTCTGAATAAAATTTACAAAAACGTCTTTTTTTCTTATGGAAAATACGTGGTTCACTTCATGGGGTTTGCGCCACTTCTAAATATTATTTTTTTTTTTGCATTTATTTTTTTGTGGATTCGAACAAATTTCCGGGCATTTTGCATCAAAGTTCAGAAAAAAATTCTTTGGACCACCCTACAATCCCATACTCCAAGTATGATCAAAAAGAAAAGCTGAAGTTAAGCTGAAATATAGCTGGCTTATATACTTGGGTATAGCTATAGCATGGGATACACCTCCTCTATTCTGAAGTTCATCTGAAGCAAAGGAACTTATTTGTTTTTCAAAATATTTTAACAGTAGGATAAACCTAATGAATCATAATTGATACCTAATCTCTGAATGTTTCAAGTTTTACTTTCAGAACAGAAGGATATACAATGGAACAATGATCATCATTCCAACTAATTAAAAAGAGATCCAGAATATCCAATTCCCAAACATCGTATTGTAAGCATGGAAATATTCAATCGAATTGTTATTTAGGTGAAATAAATTTTGGGTTCATAAAACTCAAATAAACTTGTGGTTATATAAGTTAGTGACATCGATCGTAAGAGCATTGAAAATTTTAAAGCGCATGATTAACACGTACAGCAGTCATCTCGTTTGAAAATCTAGGCATGTGTTCACTGCTCGAGTTGACGAGACTTGAAGCTTTTAGTGTCTCCAGCTTTTACGCCAGAATGAGCTTTTGTCCCACTGGAACTAGGCGCAGTATGTGCAAGCGGCATAGTAGAAAAGTTTGAGTTCCAGATTTGGTTACCTACATTCCAGTCTACTTCCGTAATTGTATCAAGTTTAATGTGTCCTCGTCATAAAAGACATTACTTACGAAATTTTGAAGTCGTCCTATTTCAAGATTTCGTAGTTGACCGGCAAAAAAAAAATTCGATGAACTTTCAAGCTCCAAAAATCAACCTGAATGTATAGATAAGAAGCCTCAACATGTTTGACTTAACATATACCTCGCCCTTTGAGTTGTTTTTTAGATCCACGTTATATATATATATATATATTTTTTTTTGTACATTTTGTTTCTTGGTTGACAACTTAACCCCCGAAAAAACTTCCCAACAGGAAATTCGGGAAGGTGAGAGAAATTTCGTGAAAACTTATTCCCTGAAAAAACCAGATCCATCGCGTACGCTCAGTTGAGAATATTCTTCAAAGGTATGTCGGAAGATTGATATTTTCATAAATCACAAAAAGGAGGCAACATTATATAAATAATGTTTGAACTATTTTTCTTCATGAACTGGATTGAATTTAATACCGCTGATCGTTGACGCTGAAAATTATTCGCATACTTTGTTAGAAAGAATGCAACTTTTATCTTTCTTCTCTAGTTACAATTGACACAGGCATATCAAGTCTCTCATCTGCCCGGTTTCATAACTTTTTATAATTTTTTTAAATCTTCTACAATCTTACGATCAATACATATTTTTTTGATTTTGAAGCTCCATGCCTTTCCTATCATTTCATTTTTCTATATTCTATTTTTATTATTAATTTATCGTGAAATTGGTAACTTCTATGAAAATCGGGCAGATGAGAGACTTGATATGCCTGTGTCAATTGTAACTAGAGAAGAAAGATAAAAGTTGTATTCTTTCTAACAAAGCAAGCGAATAATTTTCAGCGTCAACTATCAACGGCATTAAATTTAGTCCAGTTCATGAAGAAAAATAGTTCAAATATTATTTATTTAATGTTGCTCCTTTTTATGATTTATGAAAATATCAATCTTCCGACATACCTTTGAAGAATATGCTCAACTGAGCGTACGCGATAGATCTGGTTTTTTTAGGGAATAAGTTTTCACGAAATTTCTCTCACCTTCCTGAATTTCCCTTCGGAAAGTTTTTTTGGGGGATCTGAAAATTTTTGGGAACACTAGTAAAATTTCATGCCTGCACGATGAATGAATAATCCTGGCCAATGATATCACTGTTAATTTTATTACATCGATATGGCGTCTAGGATATGACGTCTGTTATGCATTTTTACATTCTCATCATATACTATTTCAAAATCCTTTACTAACATTCACTGATTCCCCTGTGAAAATGGGGAAAGTCACTGATTTACCAGTGAGAACTAGGACTACTGATTGAAATAGTGAAAATTTCACTGGTTCAAACTAAGAGAGTGAATTCAATATAATAAGATTACATGAATGGATCCTTATCTTCGATTCCCTATGAAAAACGTGGTTAGTGAATAAGGTTTTCTATCTCTTTGGTATGAGTCAGGCACTCTACCAAATGGCTAGTCTTAGAATAAGGGGTGAAATGGGGAAGCATGATTGCAAAAGGGGACAACGTGTTAAAGCTTGAGAAAGTGATTGTTTAGGTGGAGATAGAAAGGAAATTCGGGAGGAAAGAAAGATTTTAGTCTCGGATTGCGTAAACAGACGGGAGTAAACGGGTCGAAAGGATCCTATAAAACAAAGTTATTCATTCGTGTTTTACGACTTTTCCGTGTTTATTCCAGAGTCGTTGTAGTCGCATTTTTCAGTGAGTTTGACTGAATAAGATTCTGCATTTTTCACTTTAATCTGTCCAACCTAATTGATCATCACTACCAATATATACGACCCCTAGTTTGATTATCATACTGCCAAAATTCATTCCCAAAATATCTATTCAACATCCTAAAAAACCATCATCATTCAGTTTAAATTTACAACTTCCAGTCAGCAGGGCTGAATCAAAGGCAAAATCTGGCCTTAAATGCAATTTTTTTCAAACTTTGTAGTTACATAAAACTTACTTCCTCAATGAACAATGTTGACTTGCAACCCCACCAGAAGTCGGAAACAGGTTAATTTTTTAAAAAGGACATTTCATTGAATAGACGCTCGGGAAAAAATTAAATATTTTTGAAAATGGAATAGTACGTACATTGAATTTAGTCCTACAATACGAAATTTGAATTTGCAACCAGTTTGAAGGTCTGGAACATGTTTATTTATGGATTGATTGAAGTTTTGTTAATACCTTTTGGAAAAAATAATAATAAAGTTGCAAACTTGCATAATGATTCAAATTATTGTTGAGAAATAAACGCAAGATATGCAACCTCATTGTTTCTACGCTACGTGCAATCCTTTATATTTGTTGATTCTCGATTTCTTTAAGTATGGCTCAGTGAGAAAAAAATGTAATAATTATGCAAAGTGGTTGCAATTTTTCAATATGATGCTACGCATGGGGTTTTAAGTTTGCAACCCAATCCGTGATCGAGAATTTGCTCAAATTTTGAATACTAAAATTTTTAGTCATTTCATTTTTTTTTCATTTGGAAAAAATATAATAAAGTGGCGAATGGGGGCCTGATTAAAAAATGCCAGATTAGGATGCAGTTGAAAATATTTTTTTAGATATTCTCTTTTTGAGTTTACAATACAAATTAATAGTTTTCACATTCTCATTCTGAATAAGACGGTATTGGTTTCATGCGGAAATTGATGTTCGCGGATTCAATTAAATCTCCACGTTTTGAGACCCCTTCAAAAAGAAAAAGCGATTTTCACGAAGGTGTCTGCCTGTCTGCAGTCTGTAGTCTGTAATTTGTATACTCGATAACTTTCGAAAGAATCATCATGTTGGATTGTGCTTTGGCACACTTTTTTGAAACCGAGAAACAAAGGACGAGTTTGTAAACTAGCTTTTTTGGATGAAAAATTGAAGAAGAAGGGAGGGGGGCATTTCGAACACTTTTTTGGACTTTTTTTCAAGAATCATAAATCGGAAGTACAATTTCTTGTAGCACCTGAGAAGTGCAACAATTTATCCGTATCATTTTTTCGATGGAAATAAAATTGTCAGAGTTATGGTATTTTCGAAATTCAAAAATATAAAAGAAAAGGAGAATTTTTAGCTTAATAACGCAAGATAGAAAAGAAAGTCAATGAGAAAAAATGTTTCGTTATGGAAGCCCTAAAAGAACATGGATACAACTTTTTGTATTTATTTAAAAGATAAAAAATTACAATTTTGATCGCATAAAAAATAATGAAAAATAATCTGTGAACTTGATAACAATCGAAAGAATGATCATATTCGAACTTGCTTTGGCAAATATTTTGAAGAATCGAAAGTACAAGTCGAGTTCGTTAACTAGCTATTTCGGATCAAAAATAAAAGAGGGGGAGCATTTTGGAATATTTTTTGGATTTTCTTTTCCAAGATTCAAAAATTGTAAGTACGGTTTCTTATGGTAGATGAAAGAAGATACAATTGATCTTTTTTTTTTTTTGATGAAAACAAAATTGTCGAAGTTGTGCTATTGTCAAAATTCAAAAATGTAAACAAAAATAAGAATTTCAAGCCAAATAACGCAAAGTTGAAGAGAAAGTCAGAGAAAAAAAATATTTCTTCTTGGGAGCCCTGCGAGAACGTGAATACAACTTTTCGAACTTTCTCAAAAGATCGAAAATTCCAATTTTGATCGCACAAAACTAATGAAAAATGATCTGTGAACTTGAAAACTATCGAAAAAATAATCATATTCAATCTTGCTTTGGCACCCATTTTGAGGGACCAAGAATACAAGTCGAGTTTGTTATCCAGCTATTTTGGATCAAAAATGGAAGAGAGGGAGCATTCTGTAATTTTTCTTTGATTTTTTTTTCAAGATTCAAAAATTGTAAGTACAGTTTCTTTAGTATGTAAAAAGTGAAAGAATTTATGCTTATAATTCATTTTGTTTGAAACAAAATTGTTAGATTTGTGGCATTTTCAAAATTCAAAAATATAAACGAAAATGAGAATTTTTAGCCAAATGACGCAAGATTGAAAAGAAAGTCAAAGAGAAAGAATGTTTCTCCTTGCGAGCCCTACAAGATTAGGAATACAGCTTTCCTAATCTTCTCAAAAAATCGGAAATTCCAATTTTGTTTGCACAAAAAATAATAAAAAATAATCTGTGAACTTGATAACATTGAAAGAATGATCATATTCGACCCTGCTTCGGCACTCATTTTGAGGGACTAAAAATACAATTAGAGTTTGTCATCCAAGATTCAGAAATGGTAATTACGGTTTTTTATATTAGGTAATAAGTGGCTGAAAAATAGAAAGATTCATTCTTTGGTCAAACTATGGAAGGTGCGAAAAAATGTTAAGAACAAAAATTATTCATTTTAGAAGGACCTATAAATTTTATACATACCATTTTTTTCATAAGATGCGTAGTTTTGTTTAATATCGTGAAAAATGTTACCAAAATTGAAAAATTCTATTTTTGAGCCAAACTATGCGAGGTATGAATGATATGAAAACTACAAAAATTATTGACCTTAAAAAACTCTACAAATTTACTGTTGACTATTTTTCGATGAGACGAATAATTTTCGTTTTAATCGCGATAACGCACTTGAAAAATAAAACATTACATCTTCAAGCCAAACAATAAGAGACAGGGAGAAAAAATTAATAGAAAAATTGTTCATCTTGAAAAGTTCTACAAGTTTTACATGAAATTTTTTTCAATAAGGTGTATGTTTTTCGTTCTAATCGTGATAACGCTTTTTGAACAATGAAAAATTGAATTTGCTAGCCAGACTATGCGAGATGTAAATGTCAGTGGCGAGTATTATAATGAGAATGTATTCCTTAAAGCCGAGCGCGAAGTGAGAAATAAACCGAGCGCGTGGCGCAAGGCAAATACGTTATCGAACGCGAAGCGCGAGATTCAGATGACGCGCGCCCTAGGTGCGCTCAAATTTGCGATCGAACAGAGCCGCAAGCGAGCCATGAATTATTAACAAAACTTTAATTATTCCATGAATGAAAACATGTTTCGGACCATCGAATTGGTTGCAAATTCAAATTCGTATCGGGGGACTTAATTCTATATACTATTCCATTCGTAGAAATATTACCTTTTTTCTCGAGCGCCTATCCAATAAAATGTCATTTTCTTTAAAATATACATGTTCCCGACCTCTGACGGGGTTGCAAATCAACATTGTTCATTAAGGAAGTACGTTTTATGTAACTACAAAGTTTGAAAAACATTGCATTTATTGTCAAATTTTTTCTCAACAGACTGGCCTAAGAGATGGGTTTGTTGTTATGAGGTAGCGATTCGGAGACGCACCACTTTTCGTTTATTTAGTATGTTGGCTCGGCAGAAAATTTATGAGGCTCCATTTTCAACGTGTCATTCGACATACGTCTATCACAGAACAATAGCAGTAAATCCGTTTAAGTGCCGAATAATGTACTTTCGCAGGATGAAAGGCGTAGACTGCAAGTGGAAAGCGCACAGAGATAAAACGATGCCGTGGAAATGAACCCTTAGAACACTATGTAGCACTGTACTGCTGGAACATTTTCAGCAAATAAACTTCTCTGGGATACAGTGTCATCATTTCAACCCTCCTCCAATTCCTCAGGAACGATTGCAAGGATATAATAAAATGACGCCGAAATACCTTGCACGTGAGACTTTATAGTAGAGTATTCCCAAACTTGAAGAGAACAGCCTCTCTGTAGTCTTCGAGGAACTCTTTTATTTTCTTCGAATCCACTGGGAATGGCTTCGACCCAAACATCTTTCGTTTAGTAAATATTTATTTAGGTAGAAAGGGTTCTGAGAGTATACTATTATTTTTCCGATTATGAAGATGTCGTTTCAGTGCAACCTTAGGGGTCGCTCATAACCTACGTAGCCAATTTTAGGGGGAAAGGGGGTTGTAATAAATACTACGGCCATCCACGGAAGGGGGGAGGGGGTCAGTTCCAATCAGATCTACATAGCCTTTATTAAAAATTCAATGAATAATTTATTGATAAATGAACTCTAATATATTATGTTAGATTGTAGAAAGAAACAAGTTCAATTTTCCTGACGCTGTAATTGCTATTGATGAATGATGATTCGGCGGAGGATTTCATATTCCTGGTCATTTTCCGGATTTTCACAATCAAGTTTTTCAATTTCCCCCGTCAACTAGATATAACATATTTATATTTGTCGCAGAATTCTTGCATTTATTTTTATTCAAATCTAAACATCCTTTAACACAATATATCAAACATTGCAAAATAAATCAATTCTGAAGAGGATGCTCTGATTTTCAACGAAAAAAAAAAAAAATTTTTTCACAAAAATTAGAACAGTTAAACTTACAATTGAAATAATCAATTTACTATAACAAAAAAACAACAGATTTCCAACAAAATAGTTCATTTTTCAATCTATGTGATGAATTTTCAAATAACATGAATCTTCAACCAGAACATTTAAGTTTCAAAAGAAGAAGATGAATTTTCAACTAAAAAGGTAAATATTTTACTGGAGTACTTTAATTTCCAACCATGAAGATGAATATTCAACCAAAAAGATTAATTTCCAAAAAGAAAGAATCATTTTCTATAAGAAAACATCTGCCCGCTCGCAAATTTTAGCGCGCCTGGGGCGCGCGACTTTCGGATCTCGCGCTTAGCGCTCGATGGTAAAATCACCTCGCGCTCCGCGCTAGGCACTCGGCCTTTGTAATTCTCTACAGTTGTATAAAGAGCTCGTGAAACTCAAAAGCGAAATGTCGACTACTTTAATTTGATGAGTGTGAATTCTCTTTTGTTAAAGCTTCTCCGGCTTTAACGAATACATTATCATCACGTGTCTCGTGCTACGCACTCGATCAAAGTTTGTCGAAAACAGTGAAGAAGTTTTGTTGCCTCATTTTTCCCACATGCTGTCTAGTTTTTCTAGAAATTCGACGAACAAATTTCCTCTATTAATCTTCTGTGTAAGCCTCAGTCATTTTTTCAAAAATTTTATCACTTCATGTTCATAGTTATTTTTCCTCAATGAAATGAACAATACATATCCTGTTAAAGAAGTTGATAACACATTGGAGATATTTTTCTGGTGAAGAACTTGGGTCTATTTGATTTTTTCCTAAGTCAAGTGTCAAAAAGTTCATTTTTTTCATTTTTTATATGCTTTTTCATAAATGGAGCAAAAACCACTTGTCCTAATAAAAAGATAATTGTACCAAATTTGTAGATCTTTTTTTGGTGCACGATTTTAGTTCATTCACATTTTCCCGTACCTTAAAAAGTTTGACCAAAAAATTAATCTTTCTATTTTCCACTATTTTTTGTGCGACCAAAATTTGAATTTTCGATTTTTTGAGAAAACTCGAAAAGTTGTAAAGATCATCCTGGAGGGCTCCCAAAAATTACAATTTTTTTCTTCAAACCTTTCTTCATATCTTGCGTTGTTTGCGTAACAATTCTCATTTTCGTTTATTTTTTTGAATTTTGGAAATGTCACAACTCTGACAATTCTGTTTAGAAAAAAAATCATGAGGAGTCGATTTTCCACCCGCTACAGCGGGTCGAAAAGCAACTTTTCGATTGAGGTATGTTGAAAAAAAAATTTAACAGCGCAACAAATTTGCAAAACTTCTTTCTTAAAATGAAAAAAAAAAAATTCTTCCTCTCATGACGTATAGATATATTCAAATATTTCGAGAATCAGATCAAAAGAACGTTAGATTCTTCAAATCAAATGATAAGATCTCTTTTTGATTCATAAAGAAAAGCTGTCATTTTTCGTATTGTTTGGTAGAATTTTCAACAGTCTAGATTAAGTCAAGTAAATTCCCAGTTTTTAATTAAACTCCCGGTCATTTCCCGGCCAATAAAATTCCCGGTTTCCCGGTCAAGTCGCCACCCTGAATTCTTATGAAGTATTCTTTCAGTCGAAAAATCAGAGGGGGGGGGGGGGGGCGTTTTGTGTATTTTTTTGGAATTTTTTTTCAAAGATTCAAAAATTGTAAAT
>WSXT02204550.1:0-12791 GCA_011762715.2 Neuroterus valhalla | reverse complement strand
AGGGAGCGCGGAACGCCCCCCCCCCCCCCCCCGTCTCGTCCACGAGCGCATTTCGAGGAAGGTGCGATTTCGGGTGGAATGAGATTAAGTTTGCAGTATATATTTTTTTTATTCAGCTTTGTAAAATTATTGATGGAAATTCTGAAGCATGTTTTTCATCGGTTTAGTTCTAAAATTACAAGGGAACCACTCCGTCAACTTTTATAACATCTAAAACCCTAGATTCCTCAAACTCATTAGGAATGAGTAGTCCGTTAGTTCAGCTATTTCCGATAATGGTCATTATTATCAATACTGGACTCTTGGATTCCAACTCAACCACCGTAACCTATATCCTAATACTCCATGTCGTATCCTATCACTTGTGATCCTTCATTGAGTGGATCCACCCTGAGCATCTCAATCCTTCAAATTCAATGCAGAGGGGAGATTCCAGTTTGGACGTTAATGAAGATTGACAGTCTTCCCACGCCATCTTCGGGAGGTTTCAACCCCAGCCTGGCATCATTCCTTTAAGAGTCTAAGGTCGTCGGTCGTCTGCTCTAAATGCTTTAAATTTGAAAGGCTAAGACCAAGGAAGTGGGATCACATTTGATGGGAGTTGAGGAGGAGGCTTTTCGAAACTAAAAGCGAAAGGATCCACGGCTGTCGTCGCTTGTCACGTGTCCTTTTCCTCTTTTTGGATTCCACCATGACATGACAGACACGCGACTGACTGCTGCACAATGCCGTATAGTGAACTAGCCTTATCCGCCCATTATACTAATTCTATAATGAATCGCCACCGCCACAGTGATTACGTTCCACTGCTAATTGATCCTGATGCATTATCGTTCAATCGCTATCGAACATCTTTATTATGAACAAAAAGGGTTACCAGATTGTTCAATCGAAAAACGAGTATACTTGAACATTATTATGTTGAATGTTATGACATATTCCACTCACGATCATTTAAACAAAATCTTGATATAAAATAATAGCGATTCATATCGCAGGAGCGTTATTAAGACCAAAGGGCATACGCTCAAACTCATAGTGTCCATAGTAGTGTTCTCGAATTAGTTAGGCTAAAACAGGACATGTCCCGGAAAACCAGGACGTCCGGGCACATAAAAATACGACTTTGAAATAGATGCTCAATTGATATAATAAATAAACTTGAAGTTGTTTACACAAATTTTGTTTCTCACAGTTGTGCAATATCACTTTAGGATGTCATCAACGATATTCTAGAAGTTTAGCACGGACACAAACCACTACAGCTCCAAATTTGAATTCCTCGAATTTCCAGTAGCTTTATACCTCAAATTTCTTAATTTCTAATATTAGGAAGCCTACAGAATTGACAGCTCCAAATGCATGAATCCCAAAAAATATTCAAATTAAAAATCTTGACAACCTCGTCAGCTCAACTTAAAAATACCTACAGGATCGAAAACGACTTCTACTATCTAAAGAACCTATTTTCACCTCTTTAGAACTCCCTAATGACTTGTAACCGAGATAACGGTTCTGAGTCTCGTAACGAGGATGTCACTTCATTGTAATCCTGGCAAGTTTATTTTTTTCCCGTTCTCTTTCTTTCTCTTATTTCTTTTTTCTTTTTTATCTTATTTAAATTTTTTCCCAACCGCCAATGTTACACAGCGATGGGACATTCAGCTTTTAAAGTTTATATTTAGTAGAGCGCGGAACGCTTTGGAAAACTCTTAATGGATTCTTAATGACCTCCTCGTGGGATGGGCCGAAGGCGACAGGGAAAGCAGCAGCTGATACCGAGCGAACCACCAAGTTCCACATTCTACAATCTACATTATTTTCCTAACTAGACAAGGCAGCATCTCAAGAAAGCGGCTGATAAGTCAACGATAATTATGGATCCGTCTGCCTTGACAAATTTATGCAGGAATGAATTATTGAGTTTCGAGTTCCAGTTGCTGTAGGAACTTCTGATACATGCAAAAAGTAGAAAGGATTTTAGAATCGTGTCGCTCCGGATATTGGAAATCGATTCTTGTTAAATTTTATCTTTCAATCCCGAAATTCGTCTATATGCTTCAAAATCAGGGTGGCGACTTGACCGGGAATTTAATTGACCGGGAATTTTATTGACCAGGAAATTATGGGGGATTTTCTTGACCGGGAAATGATAGGGAATTTTATCGGCCGGAAAATGACCAGGAATTTGATAAACCAGGAAATGACTGGGAATTTTATTGACCAGAAAATGATAGGGAATTTCATTGGTCGGGAAATAGCCATGAATTTTATTAACCGGGAAATGACCGGAATTTTATTGACTGGGAAATGAAGGGAAATTTTATTGACTAGGAAATGATTGAGAATTTTATTTACTGGGAATTTTACGACCGGGAATGGACCAGGAATTTTTTGGACTGAGAAATGACCAGGAATTTTATTGACCAGGAAATGACTGGAATTTCATTGACCAGAAAGTTACCAGGAATTTCATTAAACAGTAAATGATAGGGAATTTTATTGACCAGGATATGACCAGGAATTTTATTACCCAGGAAATGACTGGGAATTTTATTGACCAGGAAATGATAGGGAATTTCATTGGCCGGGAAATGACCATGAATTTTATTAACCAGGAACTGATCGGGATTCTATTGACCGGGAAATGACCGGAATTTTATTGATTGGGAAATGATAGGGAATTTTATTGATCGGGAAATAATATAAAATTTTAATGACTAGGAAATGACTGTGAATTTTATTAACTAGGAATTTTATTGACTGGGAAATGACCAGGAAAGGATCGGGAATTTTATCGACCAGGAAACGCTTTGGGGATTTTGTTGACCATGAAATGATCAGGTATTTTATTGAAAGGAATGATTGGGAATTTTGTTTACCGGAAAATGACCGGGAGTTTTATTGACGAGAAAATGATTAGGGATTTTATTGAAGGGGAAATTTAGTGACCGGGAAAGGATAAGGAATTTTATCATCCGGGAATCTTGTTTACCAGGAAAGGATAGTAAATCTTATTCACCCGGGAATTTATTGATCAGGGAAGAATTCTAAACCAAAAACTCTATAAGGCTGAAACAGTCCCGGCTTGAATTTTTTGGTTCTTCATTTTGATAAGTCTCCAACTTAAGCCTTCCTGAAATACAAAGTTGAGACCCAACTAGTTGTTCAAATGTCTTTTCAGTCAAAAAGAATGCCACGCTCGAAGAACCAGCTCACGCCCGATCACTGAAGTTAAGAAGCCTTTGTCGCGGTTAGTACTTGAATGGGTGACCGTCCAGAAATACTGCGTGCTTTTGGCATGTTGTCAGGAGGCTGTGTCTTCCTGCGTGATCGGAAGCCAACTCAACCATTTATGATTCTCAACGAGTTAAGTTTACCCCGTAAGGGATTATGGCCCAATGGTACGAAAAAACTTCTGAAACAACCCTGATTATGAGAAGTTTCTTCTTTTTTTCCCCCATTCAAGTATCTTTCTCCCCCTTCTTCTTCCCTTTCATTTATTTACCTCGATGAGTCAGAGTGCACTCTCAGGTGAGTGGATTTTCGACAAATTCCAGTCTGTCACGATTTGACCAGATCCCGGAGAGCCATCGACTGACAGAGTGGATAATCTTCCATTCCTTTCTCCCGTCTTCTCCACCAATCGGTGACGAACATTCTGTGGCGCATTGTTCTCGTTCCGGGTGCGTTAAAATAGTGACACCATTAACGGTATCCTGGTGCACAAATCTCAGCCCGGATGGTATCAGTCTTCCTCACGAAAAACCAAGGGGCCAAAAAAACTCCCCCACCTTCTCATTCCCGGAAAAGAAATGGCAAAAAAGGAATAAAAAGTGACACAAATACAAATGAAAGAAAGAAGAAAAAAAATATAAAACAACCAGACGAAAGAGAAAGGACGTCGATGAAAGGGAGACATCTGGGGCGGATGGGGACGGGGGGGGGGGGGGGGGGGGGGGGCGGGGGCGCGATATGAAGTGAGAATGTGCAAATAGGAAGGGGCATTGGTTCCTGTATTAAGCGAGCATTATGTAGCCAAGTTGCAGTGGCTAAGTACGCTTGCGCGTGTACTTGCTGTGCGTAATCAACACTTACGACACTTACGTCATTGGCAACTACGTATACACACGTGTACGCCAGCGAGTGCAGTTCGCGACATTTTATTGCATTCTATAATGCATAAGCGATTCGTGTCATCGGAACAGTCACGATTAAAGCTCAGAACTTCTCATCATCATTGTCAGAGGTTTCAATCTTAATGCTTTGTCATTGGATTTTTGTATGGGAGATCCGTTTCCTGAATTAGGAAATGAAGATAGATGCATGTTGCAGGTGTATACATTCTTATTATGGAAAATTGAGGTCAGGATCAGATTCTACCTAATATAGCTTCTTGTACACCTTCAGCGAGTTCCTTTTTGCTGATACATGTTTTATTATGTTTTATCACCAATCTCAGGGAAGTTTAATGTTCATGAGTTTATTAAGGAGTTAAAAAGAATCAATTTAATATCAAACTTATCAATTTTGGCATGGTTTTTGATTTTTGCAATATTTTTAACTTTAGGGTCTATTAAAGTTGAGATCCTTGCATAAACATTGACAGCTATGAGATGATAGACTTTGCTTATTGACGATACGCTTTGTTTTTTCCCATGAAGGTGTTATATATTGACACTTATCGCACTGGATGTTTAGGTCCCTCTATAACATGACTATAAAGTCATTTACCTTTATCATCAGTAATTTCCATACTACACTTTCCGAATCGGTAACTGCCATCACAGGTGGCAGTCTCCTGGCCTTGATTGCCAATTAACATGTAACGACTCCGACAATCATGGCGTCTTTGTGGTGGTGCTTTTAACGCACACTATGATGAATATCGATAACATCGCAAGAAAGTTCTATTTTACATTAGCTCATATCTTTCAAGTTAAAAATACATCCTCTTAACACTGTGCTCTTGAACTGTTCATTGTTCAAACTTCTCCTGCAACATGATTCATAAATGTTACATGAAAGAAGATCTGTTGAATCATTAGGATTTTGGTAGTACAGGAATAGCATATGAAAAGATGTATCTCTCACATTATTTTTGGCTCACCCTGTGTTTCTGCATAATGAGCCCACAGAGTGCGTGCGACCGTCGTTGTTAGAACGTGTTTCCGATGGCGCACGCGTCTCACCGGAAGTCGATTCATTGTCGCATTTTGCAGCACTCTACTCATTCCTAGTCGACCAGCTTGTAGACTTTGATGCGTTTCCTCGTTTTTTCGAATACGTGTTCTACCTGCGGCTTAAGCCTTCGACGAGCATTTCTTTTGTTTCACACACTGCATTGTTTTCTAACCACGAGGATAATAATGAAAAACTCTCATGGTCATTATTGAAAAACTTCATATCCTCCCAGAGTCCCAGCTAATTTTGCCTTGTAATTTTGTTACACATGAGATGAAAGAGAATGTAAAAAGACAGCAAAAATACTATTGTTTCTGATTCCTTCCAATCCTCCATGCTCAACTCATTAAATATTTATTTTTCAAGAAAAAAGTGGTATTTCGCATGTCCAAATTAAAGTATCGGTTTAGAATGCTCGTGCACAGTATAATGAGGCAAATTTATCTTCATGTCAAAGACGTTTATAAATTATTATTGGATAGTTAGAACAGCATGGGGTGCTTGCGACTCACGATTATTACCCTGCTGCATGTGGATGGGGCCATATTACACCGATTGTATAACGATGTCTTATTCGCAAAGTCGCTGGAAGATTCAATTGCAAGTTTCACCCCTCACTCATTTTTCGTCTCGTTACTGGTACTTAGAATCGATTTCTAACAACTGGAGTTTTTTTTCTCTTTGCTTCCGGCTGCTTATTCGAACCCATGAATTATGGAAACGTTGAGCAGAATCGATTAGGTCTCTACTCTATGAGTCTGTGGCTATGGTCTCTTGAACACGCCACCCTGTGTATACTGTATATATGCCCTATGAATGATGGTAGAATTTCCGCATGATTGCAGAATTGATACAACTACATGCATTTTATTGAATAATCAACTGCGAATTCAAATCAAAGGTAACTTCAATAAAAATCTCTTTGTGTCGTGTTTGTGGAGAGGATTTTTTGTGATGCTTTTCAATTGCAGAGGCATTGAAAGGTTCGAAGGTTCAAATTAAATTAATTCTATGAGAACAGAACAAATTTAGTGTTTTTGTGATGTGATATACTCGAGGATATACTGAAAGAAAGATATGCAGGGATTTGATTATTTAGACTTTAGACCTTTAGAGCCTAGACTATATGGGGAGTATAGATTATCTAGTAAGGAAGAAGGTGATTGAAGGGTGAAATACAGTCCTATTGTAACCATAGACTGAAATCGGCACCCACATAACATCGTGTATGCGTGCACAACAGAGAAATCGAAAAATCCATATCGAACGGCTGTCACACATGTTCAGCGACCGCAGAACTGAGAACAGAGAGAACAATGCTTTGACAGTGAACTCTCACGCACAAACTCAGTTTCGCGTAACTGAGCGCCTTAAAGGCTTAAAAACGAGTTCTGGGTATCAACAAACAACTGTAAGTTTTCATGCGAATGAGCTTGCACAGTTCTGAAGATAATTGGAAGTCATTTTTTGGTTCAGTTGTTATATTGTTTTCTTCTCTGGTTTCCGCTTGTTAACTTTTATTTACATCTCATCCTAATGGTGTGGTTAGGTTAGCAATGCAAAAAAGTGACAGCTATTATGTTCACTTTCGAATTTGTGGATGCTGCTAAAAAGTTGTTGAATTATGTAGTATGTAAGTTTAAAGTGCAATATTCTTCTCTGAAACTATTGATGTTTGAGTTTCAACAAGAATCGACAAATCTTGAGCAAGTTGTCTAGTAATCAAATCAAGATAGTCCTTCTTAAATTTAATTCAACTGGGCAGGAAGTATTATGTGTTTTAAGAGCATGAAAGGTGAATGAGCGGGCCTGGTTCGATATAATAATAATACATATATACTTTATAGTCGAATGAAGTTTGTATGTGCGTGTGATTGCGGAAAGGAAGGGCCAACGTGAACTCGAGCCGAGGGGAAGCTCCAGACACAGGGTCGAGAAGACCACCCTGCCAGTTCATCCCTCGTTCGACCAACCCTTCTTTCAAGCGATTCAGCTGGAATGAACAGAGGGGTTGCTATACCAGATTCGACGACAGATGCAGATTGCACATCACCAAAGCCGATCGAAGCTCGATCACACTGACGTGTGCAAAATGCTTCAAGCTGGAAACCTGAAAAGAAGGACGGGGAAGGGTCTATGTTGAGAACACCCCCTTAAGAAAGAAAAGGACACTTGGAACCATCAAAGAGTCTTTCAACATTTTTTATTCCGCCCCATAAAATAAATAGAATAGAGAGAGAAAAGGGCGAGCATTAAATTGGAGACATCTATTGGGACATATTTCCTTGTCTTGATTGATAAAATTCCTCTTTAATAAGTCTGCCGAGGAGTGAGTCTTTTGTTGGAAATTGTTGACATTTTAATATATTTCTAATTGATAGACATTGAGAATAATTGTTTCTACAGCTGTATGTTTCTTGAAAATGGCAGGTTTTTCGAATGGCGAGATGATTTATCGTCACGGAGAAAACTATATGGTTGTCGGATCCATAAATATGGTTGCGACAACCACAAAGAATATTAAAATATGGTCTAACTATAACTGTGGTTCCCACAACTACACAGCTGTTTGTGTGAGAGTTTAGTTGTAAGAACTACACTGTGTAGCTGCTGCAAGTATGTACTGTGGTTACAACAACCACAATATATGTTGCTACAACCAAACACTGTGGTTGACACTACCACACTTCGTGGTTGCCTCAGCTGTGCTCTGTGGTTGTCACAACCACACTATTCAGCTGCCGCAGCTACGCACTGCGATTGTCACAACTACACTACGTGGTCGCTATGCCACAACTACGCAATAATACATATTTTTACTAGGCTAAGATTGAGGAAAAAAATCTCAGCATCAATGGTTAATAAGTTTGTATTTATAAGACAAAAAAATAAATTCTGTGACTTTGAATCCAGAATTTACCGCCAATGTTTCGAAAATGGAGTTGCAAAAGCGTTTTTTCACTTTGGATGTATAAACACTCCAAATTTGTCTGCTAGTTACGTTCTAACTAATATTCTCTTTCTCGTTAATGTTCTCGAGATGATACAACTTTCACTCAAATCTCGAATTCATACTTTCAAAACTTGTATCAGTCTTAATACCTCAGACTGGTGAAACACTTCCGTATCCCAATCATAAGTTCTCTCGAAGTACACAAACAACAATATGATGGCGGTGTGGTTGTGGCAACCACAAGCCTGTAGCTACATGATTGTAGTTTGTGACAACCATATCATGAGTTGATCCAACTACACGCAAAAGAAGCGGCACAAATTGAATATGGTTGGGCTACAAATGGCGTGGTTGTTGGAGCTACAACATACAACTAGAAG
This sequence comes from Neuroterus valhalla, assembly GCA_011762715.2. Classification (NCBI taxonomy): domain Eukaryota; kingdom Metazoa; phylum Arthropoda; class Insecta; order Hymenoptera; family Cynipidae; genus Neuroterus; species Neuroterus valhalla. The sequence continues at coordinate 4,274 of WSXT02204550.1, read as the reverse complement.
CTTGTGGTTTGGAAACTATATCATTTGGATCTGAGAACTTGAATAAAAGATGTCCCAACAAGACTTGTGGAAAATGCAACCATATTGTTCGCAACTTAATAATTTTAGTTGTTGCAACCATATCAGTTCTCTCCGTGGTATTATAGTTTCTTCAGTTTTCTACCTGTTGAACCACCCCATAGATTGCTCGCTGGGCAATGGTATTTGTTGAACAAAGCATTGCACAATATTACCCACGTCCAAGGTCAGTTTCATGATTGTGCCGGTTTCATGTTCTCCATCGATTTTCCTTTTAAAAGGTCAACTCAATACGATACTGGAAAATAAGTCGGTCTTTGTATAATTATAACCTCATTGAATAATCCTCTGATTATTGTGCGAGGTGCATCTGTTCCCTCAGTTTTCTGTTTACAGTTGCGATGTTTACAAAAACAGTTATAAACATAAAGTTGACATACTTCTATTACAGCATATTCTTGGCATCTAATTAGTTTCATAGCAATCTAAAAATAGCTCTGAATCTGAACAATTATATCTTGGTATTAATCAAATCTATTTCAGATACTACATATCTTTTTGCATTTTGGTTTCTCTCATTTAGCAGACTTCATTAACACTTGAAGCAGTACGCGTGTCATTGATTTAAAAGTAAATAAGGAAGAGAAGCCCGTTCTCTTTGGAGTACCGTTCGATGTTCTGTCAATATTGTAAAATCTAATGTGCACACGAAGTGGATTGAAAGAACAATGCTTTTGAGAGTTGGGGCCTTCACGGTGTGTATTCAGGTGCCGCACTAAAAACTGCAGACTCTTTTAAATTCAATGGAATTTGAACAGTTCTGGAAGACAATGTACATATGTTTCTGTGTATTGTTATAAAACTTTTCGAGAGCTAATAAAATTAAAACTTTTTATCCACAAAAATTGCTCCTTGGAAATATTCGACCAAAATTTCATTCGAGTAGATAACTACAATCGCATATACGAAATGTAGAAGAATACTGCTTTTATCACATAACTGAATTTGCTAATTCACATATTGCATTTGTCCTAATCGAATTTTCTCTTTATGTTTCAGGTAAGTGTAACAAAGATGTTATTTTCTAGTTCCCTAAAGAACGAACTGAACGTGAAAAAGTCTGATTGTGAGTGAGTACATTAAAATTTTTCTCTTATTTTTCTGACCAGTTTAGGTAAATGAAATATTCAACTGCGAGAAACCGCAAGGCATGAATATAGAGAGTGTGGGAGAGAAAAGGTATTGGCATTATTCAGGATTCCTGGATTGCTGTGAATCTGAGCCTATAGAAAGCGATGCTCAGACATAAATTTGAATATTTCAAGTTCTCAATTGTTCTTAGATTTGTAGCAATGTTGCAATTCAAATACTTTAGCTAGCATTTTCTCTTTATGCTTTACCTCGAGTATTTTCTTGTTTGTTCTGTTTGATTCTACTCTGATACGTATCTTCTGCAAGAAGCAAACAGTCCGACAGTTACGCAATCAAGATTCAGGAGAGAGAAAGAGAGAGAGAGGTTTCCATGAGTTGATTCGCTCTTCCATTCAAAGTTCTGATTCTCCCGTTCTTCCCTGAGTTCGGCCTTCATCTTCTCTTGGGTATCGCACTTTGCTACAACGGTACATTACATACGGGACGTCATCGAGATTTGAAGAATTGATAAGAAAATGCCGTTGTACAACCTTGCTCAAATATTTGGAGCTCAATCCTTCCTATGAAAAGGTCACACCTCTTGATTCATGTCAATGTTTTCAATTGCGTGCCTGGGACTCACCACCGTATTGACCATATTTGACACTCGTTTGTAGCAATGCCGCAATATTGCTACTATTTTGAAGAAAATGTCGCTAAAGGCATTCTTTTTTTACAAATATCTGCTAATGCCACTTTTTTTCACTTTTTCTTGAGGAGAGAGAAAAGAAAGACTTGCAGAAAAATAATAAAAATTGGAGTAAGTTCAGAGTGGGATATTAGAAGATTAATGAGCTTGAAGAGAAAATTATAACTTTTGAACTTTGTAAGTGCTGACGTGGCAAATGAAATGCTTGTCGCTGCTGCAGATTTGGAAAGGATGAACGATGTTAGTTTCCTACTCTGTAGAAAGCTACCCTAAAATTGGCGAGTGTTACTGATCCTTGATCCTCTGTTAGAAATAAGTAGAGAAACAGGAAAAGAAGCAAATGGCGAGGTACCTAATGAACTTGGGGAAACCTACTTAGATGAAACAAAAACAGAAAAAGGTTCTTCCATGAAATTGAACTTCAAGAATAAACAAGGAACAAACAACAAGGATGAAGAAAAACAACCAACACGGCCGGGAAAGGGACACACAACAAATATGAACAAAGAACAAGAATTGACAAAGGATAAACAACAATGATGAGTGAGGAAACAACAATTTGAACAAGGAAGAACCAACAAGGAACAACCAATAGGAATGGACAAAGAATAAGCGGCCAGGATAAACAAGGAACAATCAACAAGGTTGGGCAAAGTATGATCGACAAGGATGAACATAGAACAGTCAACAAGGATGAAGAAGCGTATAAGATGAACAAGAAAACAAGGATGAACAAGAAATGAATACTTGTGATGAACAAGTAACAATTATGAAAAAGAAACAACCAACAAGGATGAACAAGGAATAACCAACAAGGATGAAGAAGGAAAAAGAATAAACATAGAACAAACAATAAGGATCAACCAAAAGGAACAATGTAAGACAAAGAATCAGCGACAAAGATAACCAAGGAACAGCCTACAAAGATGGACGAAGGCAAAACATGGACAAGAATTGAACAACAATGAAGAGCAAGGAAGAACCAACAAGGAACAACCAATAAGGATGAACAAGGAATAACCAACGAGGATGAACAAGGAACAAGCAACAAGAATGAATTGGGAAGAAACAACAAGGATGAGCAAGAAACAGCAATGTTGGACAAAGAATAAGGGACAAAGGTGAGCAAGGAACATTCAACAAAGATGGGCGGAGAATACAAATGGACAAAAAGTAAACAACAATCATGAGCAAGAAACAAACAACAAGGATTAACAAGGAACAAGCAACCATGCTGGGTAAGAAATAAGTGGCAAAGATGAACAAGGAAAAAAACAAGAATGAAGTAATATCAACCAATAAATATTAACGAGGAACAACCAACAATGCTGGACATTATGAGGAACAACCGGCAAAGATGAACAAGGAAAACAAAACAAGATTGGAAAAGGAATAAAAAATAAACAAGGAACAAGCTACAAAGATGAACAAGAAACAGCAAGGTTGGACAAAGAATAAGCGACAACGGTGAACAAGGAACCTGCCTACAAAGATGGACAAAGACTAAACATTAATAAGGAAAACAAAACAAGATTTAGCAAGGAATTGAAAATGGACAAGGAACAATCTACAAGGATGAACAAGAAACAGCAAGGTTGAACAAAGAATAAGCTACAAAGATAACCAAGGAACCTGCCTACAAGGATGGACGAAGACTAAACATGGACAATAATTAAACAACAATGATGAACAAAGAACAACTAGCAAGGAGTAACAATTAACAAGCAACAATGCTGGATAAGGAATAATTAGCAAAGATGAACAAGGAAAACAAATCAAAATTAGACAAGGAAAAGCTACAAGGCTGAACAAGAAACAACAAGCTTAGACAAAGATAAACAAGAAACAACCAACAATGCTGGACATTATGAGTAATAAGCGGCAAAGATGAACAAGGAATACTAAACAAGGTTGGACAAATAATAAAAAATGAACAAGGAACGATTAACAAGGATGGAAAATAAAAAGAACAACAAAGATAAACTAGGAACAAACAAAAAGGAGCAAATTCGATAAATACTGATTTCAAAAAAGGCTGATCTTCTGACTTTCTATTCTTTATTCACATTTATACATATGTTCATTGCTTACTAAAATTTTATCACAGTAATTTTCCGAAACTGAGACTTTATTGACGATATTTTCCATCTTTGAAGTGAGTGCGAGGACTGCAATTTGAATTTTGCTTAAACTTTCTTTTATCATTCTGCGAGTGAAGCAAAAAAAAAAATGAAAGAGAAATGCTTTTTCACGAAGGAATATTACAAATATGTACACGGAAAGAAGTGTCTACGTAAAAATTACGGTGACCGTCCCGTGAAGTGTGGACATCTGGATCGTACTTGTCATTTGTACGTAGAACTTCGGCAATAATTATGGAGATGTCCCAGCAATTTTTACGTGACGAACAGTAATT
>WSXT02204549.1:20045-33851 GCA_011762715.2 Neuroterus valhalla | reverse complement strand
ACCTAGACATTGCGATATATTTTAACTCCATATGTAAGTAGCCTACGTGATACTGATGTTTTTGTTTTCGTTTTTATCTACTCCTTTAATGACATCTAAGAAACATCCGTTTTTAAAAAGAAAACCTTCTCACTTCTAGTATTACCACTCTATTAACCTGATGAGGCCCGGCGTCGCTGGGCGAAAGCTTGTTCAAAAAGAGGGTTTATTTTTTGTGAAATAAAAAATAAATAAATAAAAAATATCCCTCTTCCTACAAAATGAAGCTTCATTGACTAGTAGATCGACAACGTCCATAACATCGACAAACAAATTAACCCCACGCTAGTCGAAACCGAATAACATCTCACATAAATTTGCTTTTTTTTAATTTCTCCGAAAGGATGAAAATATGCGCATATATAAAAGGAAAATGATATTATCAAATAATATAATTAACAACAAAATATTTTATCAATTTATAATATTTATATTGAAATATAGATTATTAATTTAAATAACATAGAATTTGAAACATCACACTTAAATTTTGTTGCAAGTATTATTTATTGAGAATAACAAATATTCTCCATTTTTAAGTATCTCAGATTTTCTGCAGAAATATTTATATCAACTTCATATGAAATAATGAATATTTGATATAAAAAATGAATTTCAGACTGAAGAAGAACGCATTTTCAGCTGAGTAGTTCAACTTTTAACCAATGAACACCAACTAAAAATAAGGAAATGATCAACAACAAAGGTTATTTCCAGCTGGATACCTGATTTCCCCACCAAATCATTGGATTTAAAAAAAAACCTTCTACGAAATAGGTAAATTTCCAACCAAAGAGATTAATTTTAAAATCAAGAAATTAATTTCTATTAAGAATAAAATTATTAAAATTTCGGGGAGATTGCTACCCTAGCAATATGGAATTTTCCGTGTAGGCGACCCATCGAAAATGGATTAAAAAATGGAATTTGTTCAAAATTAGGGGAAGTGGAAAAGTAGTTAACCTTCAACCAGAAATAAAGTATTTATATTCTCAGTTAAAAACATTAATAACGAAAAAGATGGAGTTTAATAGAATATGCAGATAAATTTTCAATCAACGAGAAGAATTTTTATCTCAAGTAACGAATCTTGAAAAAAATTTGTTTTCAAGGAAGAAGTTGAAAATATAACCTAAAGACGATTTTTCACTAAGGTAGATTATTTTCTGTGAATGGAATAGTAGAATATTCAACCAGAGCTATGAATTTTTAATTAAAAAAAAAAAAAAATAAAGAAGCTAAGCTTTCAACCAAGTAGCTGAATTTTTGAAAAAGAGGATAAAGAAATCAAAATGGAGTGAAAAAGTAGTTCAACTTCAACCAGAAAAGGATGAATTTACGACGAAAAAGGTAGAAGTTTATATTTAAACAAGATTTTTTTCGGAAATGAAAAACAATTTTATTCAACCAAAAAAGACGAATTTTCAATATAATATAGTTGACTTCTTTGCCAAAGGAGATCAGTTTAATTGGGAAAGAACGATTTCGTAATCAAAGTATCAATTTTAAACTCAAAAATAGAATATTCATTTTTTGAATTGAAAAATCAACACTCGATAAAAAGAGGAATTTAAAAATAAATCTGTAGATAAATTTTCAATCAAACAGAAGAATTCTCATCTCAAATGACGAACCTTGAAAAAATTTGCTTTTCAAAGGAAGAGATAAAAACCCATCTTGAAAGATTAATTTTGAATCTAAAAAAAGTAGTTTTGAACGAGGTTGATAAGCTTTCAACCATGTAGCTGAATTTTGGGAAAAGTGATTTTATACCAAAGATTTTCAACTCATTACTTGAATTTTCAATCAATAAGAATAATAAAGAACGAAAAGGGTAATTTTCAACTGAATACTTGAATTTTCTACAAGTAACTTAATTTTCGATTAGAAACTATAAATCTCCAACTAAAATAATAAATCTTGAACCAAAAAAGGGGAGATTTTTGGAAAAGTTGAGAAAAAAGATGCATTCGGAACGCAACAGGTTTGATATTATACCCAAACAAGATTTTTTGTTGAAATAAAAAAAAGCTGAATTTGAACAAAAAGACCAATGTTCAGTAGAATGGCTAAATTTTAGCTTAAAATGTTTTTGTTGGAAATTGGTATACGATGCTTTTTCTAGTGAAATTGAACATTTAGTAGGAAAAATTTCCAATTGAAAGGCCTTCAGAATTTTAATGGATTATTATTTACATGAAATGGAGTCTTGTTTCCGTCCTGGATTAAGTAACTCATTCTGGATTCGATAATTAATTCTATAGTTGAAACAAATTACGGATTCTGTGGCTATTATCCTCGTAAGGCAGCTTCTAAGAAACCATAGATAACCTTAAAATCGGTAATGTGTCAATTAAATGGAGACATCTCATTTCAGCCATTAATCGATTATTGAAGAATGCATCATTATCAGCAATTATCACACACATTCAAACAAGAAGAAGGTGTTACCAAAAACATTATACTTACAGCGTCAATCTTCAACATCGCATAAAACTTTATCAAATCATAACACAAGAATTAACTTCTTCTTTTTCCAAGATACAAATCAAACGGGTTGCCAACACTGATCCCAACTTGAGCATGTGAGACTATTGCGATTGTTCAGCGCAGTGGTCCTCATTGATCGACGTTGGCCAATCAAATCACTCGCCGACGTTTGACGCGTGATTCAAAGCGGGCAAAATCAACTGTTATTGAGAATAAAATAGATGATTATTATAATTCGCATATAAATGCATGATTTGTAGTCAAGGTTAGAAATAGAATAATAATGCGTAAATCTTAAAAATAATAGAAAGATTCACCTTTATATTCTAAGTTGTTTTGGGTTGTATTGAAATTTAAAAAAGCGAAGAAAATTTTCTTCCCCTTAAAAAGTTACCTGCACAAAAGTAATGTCAACTAATTGTCATGATTAAAGTACTCTCAGACGTACTAATTGGAAATCAGTGTGAATGATTTTGATATCAAAACAGATAATAGTTGTGCCGCAGTAATGCATTCCAATGAAACAATGAAAATATCTGCTCATGTGGTGTAATTGGTAGGGAATTAATGGAACCCTAGGGGCCCTAGGGTGGCACAAAGCAAGCAAGGATACTAAAGAGGAGTCAGTGCATAATTCGAGGCTGCCTGCAGATAGGATCTGACAGCGTGCTAATGACGTTTCATCCACGTATCAATAGCCATGTCAAGCGCATTAATAATCTGTGCTTGTACGTAACTACGATATTCGTGACCAAAAACAGTGCACTAGATTCGTCATAGTGTCTGAAACGTCATTAATTGGAGGGCACACACTATAGCAGTATGATTGATCGAATAGTCTAGCACTGAATACTGAATAGCGAAATTAATTGCTAAAATTATCTAGCAGCTATCGCAATATCATTTTATTCCGGCTATTTGTCACTCTCGCCTTTCTGTTATTCGCATACACATCAAATCTAGAATTCATAAAACATAATAAGGATTTCTCCTTTATTCAGAGAAATGTTTTGTTGAGGTTAGAATTACAATATTGAGCAAACTTCAACTGTTGTGTGGATAATTAATATAAAATACTGACTGCGAATGGGCTTGAATTTCATCTAATCTTGTCAATGCAAGTCGATCAAAAATATGTGTAATCAAATAGAAATTTTGAAGTTGATAATCATTTCCATGCAAATGAGAGGAAGTTCAGCGTAACGCTGAAACACTGTCAGGGAAAGTGCGGACCTCCCCGTCTCTAACTCTCTTTCTCTCCATCCTTCGCTCCCCACTGAGAGCGGTATGGAGCGGTATATAGCGGGATCTAGCATATGTGCACTACGGGTTTGTTCTTGTTTGCGTAACACGGATAAAAAAAACTCATTATTTTCCAGAGGAATGAAAAAACGAATTACAATTTGAGAAACAAAATAATGAAGTGTCCTCTTTAGATTTTTGATTGCTTGCAATGAATAGTTGTTGAAAATCACATTTTTTATTGATAATAATTTTATTTTATATGAAAGAAAATAATCAAGAATTAGGGAAAGTTTTATTTATTCGTTTAAATGTTACAACATATTCTTTGAATCGAAAATAACTGTTACTGATTAGAAGAATTTCTATACACAGTTCGGTCTAATTATTATTTTGTTAGATATCTAGTTCTGTACTGACACCCTCCAAATGTGTATTTCGGGTTAATCAGATTCATAGCAAAATTGAGGGACGAAAAAATGTGCCCGCTGCCTGGGCACATTCTCATCGCGCGCTAGGCGCGTGGGTCGCAAGTTTCAGTGCGCCTGAGGCGCGCGTCTGTCGAATCTCACGCTTCGCACTCGGTCTCTGTACTCTCTTGCTGTTGTTTATAGATCTTTTAAAACTGAAAAACAAAATAGTGGCTGCTGTAATTTGATGAGTGTCAATTCTTTTCTGCAAAACCTTCTTTGGCTTTAACGAATACATTCTCATTGGGTGTCTCGTGCTTCGCGCTCGATACAAATTTGCCCGAAAAGTGAACTTTTCTTTATTCTCTTCAATTCTTATATTGATATTAAATATATAAGGTATTGAATAATGTACCTTGATGATGCAAAAGAGAGCATAAACTTTATTTCTCATGATTACTGCAATATTAGTTAGGATATAAAAATTCATGATAATCATTAATATTGGAACAAATGTTATTTTATTGTCTCCTTTTTATAATGATCAAAATTTGTATATTTTCTTGAAACAAACAATTTTCTCACGAACATTTTTCTCTTATCTCGTGTACTTTTGCTGGAAACATGGCTATGTCACATGGGGGAAAAGTTCAATTTTTAAACAATTTTTTTTTAGAAAATTCTTTTCCTATTTTAAACCGTTTGGCTGCAAAATTTATTCTTTTGTTTCGAAATTATTTTTGCGACTTAAACAAAAACTACGTGTCCCATCAAAAAATTGTTCCGTTGAAATTTGTAGATCTTTCTAAAGTTAACAATTTTGTTTGGGAACATATTTTTCCTGTGTCGTACCGTTTGGCCACAAATGGATTTTTTTTTATTTTCAATACTCTTTCCAACAATAAAACAAAAACTACGTGTTCTAATAAAAATTGTTCGAGACAAAGTTTGTAAATCTTTTTGAAGTGAACAATTTTGTTTCCAAGCAATTTTTTTCCTGTCTCGTACCGTTTTGCCAAAAAATGGAATTTTTGATTCCTAATAGAACATTATTTCCTATTTTGAACCGTTCGGCCACAAAATTGATTTTTTAGTTTTTAATAATATTTTTGCCAATTAAACAAAAAGTATGTATCTCATCAAAAAATGATTGTTGTGGAATTTGTAGATCTTTCTAAAATGAACAATTTTGTTCAAGAACATTTTTTTTTTGCTATTTTGAACCATTCAGCCACAAAATTGATGTTTTTGTTTTTACTATATTATTTTTGCGACTTGAACGAAAACTACGTGTTTGGCCACGAAATGAATTTTTTTGGGGCAATATTATTTTAGCCATCAAAACAAAGAAATACATGTTTTATCGAAAATATGTTTGGGATAAATTTTTTGAATCTTTTTGAGATGAACAATTTTTTTCCAACCATATTTTTCCTGCCTCGTACCGTTTGGCCAAAAAATGAATTTTTTTATTTTGAATATCATTTTTGCCAATGGAACAAAAAATACGACCCTATCGAAAAATGATTCTTATAAAATTTTTAGATCTTTCTAAAATAAACAATTTCATCTCAGAACATTTCTCACTATTTTGAATCGTTTGGCCACAAAATTGATTCTTTTGTTTTTTTTTTGTTATTTTTGCGACTAGAACAAAAACTACGTGTCTCATCAAAAAATGGTTTCTATAAAATTTGTAGAACTTTTCTAGATGAATAATTTTTGTCTCATAACCTTTTTGCGTATTTCCCATAGATTGATCGAAAAATGGAATTTTTCTTTTTTGAGTATTTTATTTCTATGGCTGAAACCATGACCGTTCTTCATTAAATCCGCGAAAGTCGATTTTCGCCTAAAACCCATACCTGCTCATTATGCTGAGAATGTAATAATGTAATTTCAATAAATGCGTCGGATAAACGATAATCTACGGCTTCCATTTATTTGAATTTTAAGATGGAATGTATTAGTTCCTAAATGCAGCTATTTTGTCATAAAAATACCCTCCAAAATGATTGTCAATAATTTTACTAAATGAGGAAGGGAGTCAATGAAGAAATTCGATACTGCTTGAAATTTCAGATATTTATTCATCTGACAATTATTAAAAAACGACAGAACGTTTTAGAAACCTGATGTTAAAAATATTCTCGAATAGATTTTAACTCAAATTCTGTAATAACAACTTCTCTAAAAGGGTGGCTTTCATTGAAAGTTTGAACATTCACGGTTCCTGTAAAGACCTCGACAAATCGCGATGAAAATTGCGATTCTGAACGATAAAGACGAATTTCAGATGCAAGGCAGGAAGGAGCTCGTTGCTCACAGTGGGATCACAGCTTTGTTGCCCGCCAGGGAGCCAAAAAGGGTCGGCAGATACGCGGCTTGAATTGTGTGTGTAAATTCGATCCACCAACATCAACGAACATTTTCGAATGAATGTAGAGTCCAACAAATTTAGAATCTCTAGAAGCCAGAATTCGGTGTGACAAATATTACGACGCGACCTAAAACTCTCTCATTATCTTCCAGTTCACAGAGAATGAAGAGGACGTTTGTCATTCAAAAAAATGTATAGTTATAACGCAATCAGGAAAATTCCATTCTGAGTAAATTATCGCGTTTAACTAGGAACAAAAAAAAACATGAAGGAGCCGGTTAAATGTATAACACGAATTTCAAAATATGATACAGAAGAATTCCGTTCAGCTGAACCGCTATGCGACGTAAACATTCGCTTAGCTGAACTCGTGAGAAATCCCCACCACTGTCCCCCTCCGCATGGGTGTTTCTAGAGGTGACTTCTGATCGGTTTCTACCGTCAGTTGCCGTGTCTACTCGAGAGTTGTGGGGGTAGAGAGGGCCGCTCGAGTTCAGCTAAACGAGCGTGGAAGCGTCTAGGTAAATGGAAGTTCAGCTAAACGAGAGTTCAGCCAAACGAAAGTCTTCTGTAATAACTTTACGCAACACATGCATGAAAATGGCGACATTCCCTGTCTGCAAAGTGTGCGCAAAGTGCCAGATTCCTCTACTGTGAGATTAGCGTGCCGGGTAGAGTCAGTTTGCAGTTCCGCCTTCAATCATTTCAAATTCATCAATATAACCTTTTTTTTAAATTAGAGTTTTTATCATTTATTTTCTTGTTTTATGACTATGCTCTTTTGAAAGAATGACAATGAAAACGCTTTCAAAGTATTCTAGAAAAAGAGGGGAATAGTAATAAAGTTGCGTTCGTATTCAGAGTATAGGATTTGAATAGGTATTATTCAGGACGAACAGCTGCATTTGTACTGACGCGTTTATTGTATCGACGTCGATATCAATTTTCTCAATGATAGGGGTACTCGCAATCGAGAGCAATCGAGTCTCGCCATGTGGGTCTTCAGAGCCCCCAAGGATTCTCGAGTTCGATCACGCATCATGCATCTTATACTAATTTTAAAATGTTTAAATGGAGATATTTTGTAATCAGGGTGGCGACTCAACCGGGAAACCAGGACGGAATCTGAATAACCAGGAATTTATTGACCGAGTAGAAACGGGAATTCAATATAAAAATTGGGAAATTACTTGACTTAACCTAGGCGATTCAAAATTTTACAGTGAAAGTACGACAAATGACCGGTTTTTTTTTTTGGAACGAAATTCTGTATACGAGGGAGAAAAATTTCGTGTGTAGAGACCTAATCCACAAAAAGTACCTTACTACCGTGACGCTGAAAAGCGTTATTGATTTTAGAATATGACACCGCACAGTGGTTCAAGATCCCAAAAAGCTGGCCAAAACCTCGAAATTCGAAGTTTACTCTTCGCCGACTGCACGCCCATCAGTTTGTTTCTCGAGTTTCGAGCGTTCGACGAAAATTGTTGTTATTCTTCGAGTTCTTGCTAGAAACAGATAAGGTGACATAGAGGATATTTCTGAATGTACGTAAAATCGTTGCTCGCTTCCGGATTTGCATTTCGAACAAGTATGTCAATGATATTGGGAGCGGAATGTGCACGTCGAAAATTTTTTTTTCATATGATTCGGGAATATACGTAGTGAATTCTTTTTTTGCCTGCGAGTGCGCGCGCCAGGATTTTCCGTTTTTAACGCCAAAAAGTATTAACTTATTGATTCCTTCAACAAAAGCTGCCCCGAGCTGCCCCCGTAGAAATAAATGCGTTTTTTTACAACCGCGTGGGAGTGTTAACCCGCGCTATAGCTCATTAATCCATGCCACTACGCGCCACATGCCATGCCGAAAAGACACTCATCAAAAATGAAAATAATTCATTCAGTGATGTTTAAGTATACCCTTGGGAACGTTTGAAATGTGCTGGACACAATACATAGGGTGTCCAAATTGAATTTTACCATTGTATAAAATTAGAGTATTCATCAGTTGAAGTATCCAATTTTCTCGTAAAAAATATAACGGACAAATAAATAATATAAAAGAGCTATTAATATATTAACAATAAATATATGTAATGTAATAGATGTAGCAAAAACATTGTAAAAGAAGAGCGACTTCAGAATAAGAACTTAGGATTTTCGGCGTAAAAAGTTTATGAAGAGGGAAATAAGGCAATATATTTTTTACTCCGTTATTGAAGGGATTTAAGACGCGAGTCGCGAAATGAAGAAGTCTCGAAATTCTTGAATTAGTGAATCTTAAAAATGAAAAACAATAAAAAATTTTGGAAAATTGTCCGTCATTTTGGGTCCGCCACTTTAAATTCTGAATTTTCAATCTCATTTTTGAAATCAGCGACCCAAAAAACCCCTTTGTTCCTATCTTTGTGGGAACGATAGAAAGTTTTGGACAAATGTTCGCCATTTTGGGTCCGCTATTTCGAATTTTTAAATTTCAATATCAATTTCAAAATCAGCAACCAGATAAACTCCTTTGCACTTATTTTCGTGGGGAAAAATATGAAACTTTGGGAAGGTGTCCACCATTTTTGGTCTTTCATTTTTCATTTTGAATTTTTAATATCATCTTTTAAATCAGTGACAGAAAAAACGCGATATTAGCACTCGCGAAGTCATAAATATCAACTTTTTGAGTTTTGACCACGAATTTGGGATCTTGAACCACTGTGCACCGGTTAAAATTTTTACGAGCATCGTTAACGTCCCATAGCAGGGCTTCCCAAACTGTGCGTCGCGACGCCCTGGGGCGTCGCGTGTCGATGCGACCGAGTCGAGTGAGTGCCAGGCCCTCTCAAATCAATGGGGGAAATATGAAGAAGCACGGTGCCAACATTCGGCTGCAACTTGTACTACGCCTGAAATAATAATCACAAATCTTCATATTTACCCATCAAAGTTGAGTGTTTTTCTGATAACCTGTTACCAGGCTAGTACTTTAACTGGTAAGTATTTTTTGTCCGTGAGGGGGAGGCTGGGTTGAGGGGCGTCGTAAAAAATGGCAAAGTCCCAAGGGCGTCACTGTACAAAGAACTCAGGGAAGCCCTGTCCTATAGATTTCACGCAGATGCAGCTTATTGCATTTCGCAAAATTTTCAACCAATTTTTACACACTTGATATGTTATTATTATAAGCTTTACAACAAAGTTCGAATCGCAAAAATTGGACTATTTTTACGATTTTTAATATTCTTTATTATTGTTTCGTAATAGAAGTAAAAAAAAGTGGATTTGTCAATTTATACGCGGAAGGAACGAACTTCCCAGTTGCTTAACAAATACTGAATATAAGCGTGACAGCAGAGCCTCTTCATAAGGCGAGGACCGCAGTCACGCTGTTGGCCGAAATCTCGCTCACTGATGTAGTTACTTCCCGTGAGTAACAGATACTTCCTTGCAATCAATGAGTTCTGAGTTATACATTTTTTTCTCTTCAATCAGGTGATGGAGGCACTTTTTGACAGCGTCATGAATAGCTGAACATTTTTCTGATAATATGTCAATGGGTGCAAATAAGACTATAAGATCATTTACATTTTACACCCATCGATTCAGTAATTCAGAACGATATAATACATTTTTTTATTTTAGGAGAAACAAACCATTCATTTCAAAGATCTGAATTTAGAGACACGAGAAGTCACGTTTACTGATATTCACGTAGTTTGGCGAAAAAAACATTAATAGCTTGAATTGTGTATCGTGTAGGCGTGTGATAGCAGGCTAATCCATGCGCTACACGCGAGTGCGTATAGGATTTCCGTGTTCCAATTATAATTCCTCCGCTTTGCAATGCTCCTCGGCCAAGCTGCCACACGAAAATACACTTTTGTCGATCTTTATGTATTTATAGGTAATTTACTTCGATTGACTCTGAATACATAAATGTCGCAAAATTGCAAATCCTCCTTTTACCTCTAGTCTGCACGTACATACTGCTTGAAAATCCACGACTTTCTCTGCCTTTTTTTTCTATCATTTCGCTCGACTCTATCGGAAGAAGCCGGATTTTCAATATCATAAACTGATTCTAGTGTCGACACGTTGACCGACTTTTCAGATATTGCGTCGTCTTTCCCCCGTTTGCCGAAAGCAACCCGTTTCGTCAGAGAGGAAAAATTTGTGATTTAGGCTATGTTCAAGTTTTTCAAATAAAAATCACTCCGATGAATGGTATTTTATGGAATGAGTTGAAAACTCAATAAAAAATCAAACCTGTTACTATGAAATGAAAAAATTATAGACAGTGCCTGAGATTTTTTATTTTTACCAAAATAACTAGGAGTAATATTTTTCCTGATTTTGATATATCGTAGTTGGGAGTATACATATACACGTAACGCTCTGACAGCCATACACTCACTCTGTAACGCCTTGTCGCTGTCGGAGCGACACACTTCGCTATGATCACAAAACAGTGCATAAGGATCTCAGCGTTAAGAATTAAATAGTTATAAGAACGACATACGCATTTACGTGTTGTGTAAACAATTTTTCTAGTATAATTGGCAATAGGCGAAAGAACAAAAAGGCTTACATGACAATTCTAGAATAATTGTTATTAAATTTATATCCAAAGTAGCGAATTAAAGGAATCCAAATTTTCGCAGGGAACAGTATTGACAGAATGTGATTATTATTTGCAAAAAACTACTTATTCAAGTATTTGTGCTCTCCATACCGCAATTGTATTTTTTTTTTAAATACTCAAATTTTTCACGAAAAATATCTTTTTTTTTACAAGAATCGGAACAGTTAAACCTACAATTGAAAAAAATCAATTTGTGAAAAAAAAATGAATTTTCCACATTTTCTCAAGTTTTCCTTTCTTCATTCGTTGTTCACTAAGATAAGACTTTTTTTAAGCATCATTCTCTCCATTATGCGCTGGTTTAATTCGTAAAGAGAGTAGATTCATGGTTTCAGGATAAATAGAGAAATAAAATAAATCGGAATGAATAAGAGGGTGGTGGGGGAAATCGAAGGGAGGTAGAAGCACGTGCAGGGGAGGCTAAAATCGAGATTAGTTCGTAACTCGTGTGAACTTAGATCAAACCGTAATCCTCCAGGGTGTAACTTAGCGCTCCTAATTAAAGCCCCTCACTTCCCATGTTACCGGTTGCTTTGACTTTGAAAAGAGGATCCTTTGCAATAATTGCCCTTAGATGGAAATTGATCTCTCTTCGCTATTTAGATGATATAATCTGCCTTTAATAATCTCCAAGCCCTTCGGATTACCACAAGTATATGTTTTTTCTAGAAAAGGGCTTTTGAAAAAATTCAAAATGTGAATTTTGAAATTTTCACGAATAAAATTTCCAATGTGGGTCATGGAAAATAAACAATTTCAAGATGCATTTAATTTTGAATAGTTTCCGAAAACAACCTTTATGAATTACCAGACTGGCGATTTGGCAGACAATTTCAAATTCTCAGTCATTTCCCTGTTTTTTGCAGTCAAGTTTTTCAATTTTTCCGGTCAACTAAAGTAACATATTCATATTTTTCGCAAAATGCAAACATTTTTTCAATTCGTGACGTTCACTCTACACATCCTTCATTGAAAAAAAGATCAAGAATTGCAGAATTCATCAATTTTGAAAAAAATGCTTACATTTTTTACGAAAAAATATTATTTTTCGACAGAAGTTGGAGCAAGTAAACTTACAATTGAAAAAATTAATTTGCGATGACAAAAACAAAATGGATTCATAACAAACCAAGAAGATGAATTTTCAACTAAAATGATAAATATTCAACTAGAGCACTTCAGTCTTACAACGAAGGTGAATATTCAAACAAGGAGATTCATTTTCAAATAGAACGATCAATTTTCTAGCAAAAAATACAATGTTTTAGCAAAAAAGTTAATTTTTGAACTGGAGAAATAATTGTTTTTAACCTAAAATAGAACAGTAAAACTTACAGATTGAAAACCCAATTTCATACCAAGCATAAGATTTTTTAACTAGAAAAAAGAATCATCAACTGACACATCCACTTTTGTTTTTTACTTCTATTACTTCTTGTGTGAAAAAATTGGTTGAAAGTTTTACGAAATGCAAGAAGCTGCATTTGCGTGGAATCTATAGGTAGTAAACTATGCTCGTCAAAATTTTAACCGGTGTCACATATCACTCCCTAGACTCCTGATGCTAGCGCATTGATTTCCCGGTAAAAATTGGTCTATTTGAGTTGAAAAATCAATAATTCTTTCTTTCTTTTTTCTTCTTCTTCTTCTTCTTTGCGGTTAACAATTCAAGTTATAAATTTGAACATTTTTAATTTTAGTCGACAAAATTTCACTTTTCCTTTTTTGTTTGAGAATTTTTATTTTTACATCTTTTTTGCTACATTTTTGCATCTACAATTTCATTTGATTCATCATTTTGAGTGAAAGTGAAATAATCTGTTTGAAAGTTATTTTTTTTTTTTTGTTGGGAGTCAGTTTTTTTATAAGTAATTCTTTTTTACTGTAAATTAAACTTATTCCAATTGAAAATTCCATAATTTTAGTTTGAAATTAATTTTTTCAATTAATCATCGCTTCTTTCAATTTAAAATTTGATTATTCAAATTTTCTTTGCCAATTTATCTTTTTCAGTGAAGATTAATTTATCTGTTTGAAAACTCAACTCCTTTAGTTAAAGATTCTTTGTTTTAGTATAAAACTCTTAAGCTTGGTTTGAAATTGGTTTCTTCAACTAAAAATGTTACTGTTCCATTTTTGGTGGAAAATAGTTATGTTTTGGGTTAGAAATTCGACTATTTTGTTGAAAGATTGTATTTTGTCTTAGAAAATAATTCTTCCTATTTGAAAATTAAACTTTTCGTTTGCATATTCACCTCCATATTTGAAAAATTGACGTTTGAATCGTTTGAATCGTTGACGCTCCTCTTTCATGTCGCAATAGGTCGTAAACGATGCTCGTAAAAATTTTACCCAGTGTCATATATCTCTCCCTAGATTCCCAATGCTAGCGCATTGATCAGGCAATGTATCGTATGTCAATGCTAGTGAGATTATACATACCAGGATCCTTAACGCTTTTCTCTCATGTCGCAATAGGTCGTAAGCGATGCTCGTGAAAATTCCAACCGGTGTCATATTCTGAAGTCAATAACGCTTTTCAATAACGCTTTTCAGCGTTACTTTTTGTGGATTAAGCCTCTACCCACGAAATCTTTCTACCCTCGTATAAGGAA
>WSXT02204549.1:0-19945 GCA_011762715.2 Neuroterus valhalla | reverse complement strand
TTAAAAAACTTGCCCGCAAAGAACAGGGAAATTATCTGGAATTTGAAATCCTCCGCCGAATCGCCACCCTTCATATGTCAATGATAGTGAGAGTATACTAAGATCGTTAACGCTTCTCTTTCATGTCGCAATACGTCGTAAATGATGTTCTTAAAAATTTCAACCGGTGTCATATTCTAAAGTCAATGACGCTTTTCAATAACGCTTTTCAGCGTTTTTTTTTGTGGAATAAGCCTCTACCCACGAAATCTTTCTACCCTCGTATAAGGAACTTTTTTCCAATAAATGTTTGCGTTTTGCGACAAGCATAAATATGTGATTGCTAGTCGACCGAGAAAGTTAAAAAACTTGCCCGTAAAGAACAGGGAAATTATCTGGAATTTGAAATCCTCCGCCGAATTGCCACCCTTCATATGTCGATGGTAGTGAGAGTATACTAAGATCGTTAATGCTTCTCTTTCATGTCGCAATACGTCGTAGATGATGTTCTCAAAAATTTCAACCGGTGTCATATTCTAAAGTCAATAACGCTTTTCAGCGTTACTTTTCATGGATTAGGTTTCTACCCTCGTATAAAGAACTTCTTTTGCGACAAACTTAAATATATTTTTACTAGTTGACCGGAAAAATTGAAAAACTTGACCGTAAGGACCGTCAAATAAAGTTAAGTAGCCCCGGAATGATGGAGCGATTGATGGATTAGGGCAAGAAATCGGTAGTCAATCATCGTAATCACGGGCTATCGTTTAAAGCGATCAACTGTGTTCGCTTCATCGCCCAAGTACAGCGAGTGGTTAATCTCGTTGAGAATCGCATCAATAAATCAGTCCTTCCTTGAGTCTTTGCTGAGTCCGTACTCTGGCCCGAAGAGGCAAGCAGTAGGGCCCTCGTAACTACGTAAATCATCATTAGCAATGGTGGCTATTATACCCCAAGGGCCCTTCGCGGATTATATCGTGTACAGTATACACAGTTCGCGCATACTTGCGAGACGTGTTATCAGATTGGTGGCAATTGGCCTCATCAACTAGTGACAATAAAAGGAGAAAAGTGTTAATAATTTTTGTTATATAAAAAACAGGTCACTGAGCTCTTCACTTTTATTCTGAATTACTGAAAACAACTAATTGAAAGAAAAATCCGTCTAAAAGCATATTAACTTTGAAACTTTGAACACAACTTTGAAAAACAGTATTTAAATAAATAATTATTTATTTAACTGTTTATAAGACCAGTAGACAAAAAAATTACATCATTATATAATTATACGTGCCTGGTCAAAAACCGTCACATCAAAATTAAAAATCACATTCATGTTGGAAGAATTAAAATTCCTACAAGTATAACATTTTCGTCGAAATTGGCTTGTAGAGGGTTGTGAAAAATGAATCTTGCACTCTCCGTAGCTTAGTGGGTTAGAGCATCAGACCAGAAATCTGTAGGACCTGGGTACGAATCCCAGCGGAACTAGAGTCATTTTTTCACAAGTTTGAAAAACAACATTTAAATAAATAATTATTTATTTGAATATTTATAAAACCAGTAGACAATAACATGAAAATCGTAGTATAAAAGCATATTAAGTTGTTTATAAAGTGGAATCTAACCTGCAACATTAGGCTTGTCCCTTAATGCAAAAACCGATTGAAAATTAGGCTTACATATGTAAAATAGTTTTACATATTTTATGTTCAATCATACGCTCTGGGTAATCTTCTCAGTTCGTAAACTGTATGTTGTATTTTTGCATACAAAAATGTATGTTTCTCTTCTTTCTGTAGTAAAAAAATGTTCCCAATCTTTCCAGCAAGCCAAATTTACAATTTTTGATAAAAACAAATCTACTTGAAAATTATAAAAGAAATTGAATTAAATTCTTTACCATGACTCAATAGAATTTTTCTTAAGTGATTATATTTATTTTTAAGGATATAGAACCTTGCGCCTCGGCCTCTTTCGGTCCTCGCACTTCGTGCTCGGTTCATTTCATAGTGTAATGAATATACAGAGTTGCAAATATTTCAAAACTGTTGAAACCTTCTACGTTTTAAAATATTATCATTATTATTAGAATGTTTCATTAATTGGAAATCCTTATCCTGAATAAAAGGAAAAATATACGTCTTTCCAAAAAATTATTCAAACAAAACTTGTAGAACTTCTCGTGCTTCATAATTTTGTTCCTAAATATTTCTCCTTTTCTTCCATATTTTGGCCGGCAAATGGATTTTTCTTTTATTCTGTCAAGTGCTTTATTATGGTCGAAACAAAAACTATACGTCTTATCGAAAAATGATCAACAGTTAATTTGTACATCTTTTTGAAATAAACGATTTGGTTATATAGCAATTTTATCATATTTCGCATAGTTTTCCTGAAAAATGGAATTTCTCATTTTTTGCCATTTAGACAAAAACAATGCAGCAAATCAAAAAATGTATACTTATAAACTTATAGATCTTTTCAAAATGAATGATTTTAGTCTCTAACATTTTTTTGCACCTTGCATAGTTTGAGCGAAAATGCGCATTTTTTTCTAGAAATCTATTTCGATGGATAAAAGCAGAACCATTGGTCAAAAATTTCTTGTTAATGAATTCGTCCTTTCTTTATGGCCTCAAAAAAGTGTGCCAAAGCCCAATCCAATATGATTTTTCGGGCTCCAAATTAACGAAGTAAAAAACGTGTTTCAACAAAAGAGTTTTAATTCAAACCGAAAGGTAAATCTTGAAGAAATGAAATTTCAACAAACTAGTTCGAATTATAACCAAATAGTTGGAAATTTGGAATATCTGTTCATACTCTCTCCCTTTTACGGGTTTGAGAGTCTGCACATGACACACCTCCTTTCCTTTACATAACCTCTCCAGGGTGCGAGACAGGAATCAAACCCGCAACCAGACGAAGTGGGTCCAAAGCTCATGCCTTAGCCCCCACGACCAACTGACCACCCTATAATAAAATAGTTAAAATACCATAAAAAATTGATTTCCCACCTAGAAGATTAATGTTGGCCCAAAAAATACAACAGTTTTCAACAATATTGTTTTAGTTTTAAGCCAATGAGACCAATCATCTTAAGAACATTTAAATTTCTAACCCAAATATATAATTATCAAGAAAAGAGTCAATTTCGTACACAAATATAGATTTCGTACAAAAATGTGGAAGTTTTAACGCGAAAATGTGATTTTTTCAAACAGGTTTGGAAATTTTAATTTTAGGAGAAAGAAAAATACAAAAATGAATGCAATACATTCTTTTATAACTAAAAAGTCGTATTTTTTGGGCTACAATTGCAATTAATTTTTATGTGTATATTTTAGGTTATTTTAGAGAAAAATATTATTCTCACCTATAGTATTAGTTTTCCAGCACTTTTATAATTCATGAAATCTCAAAAATTGAAAAACTAAAAATAATCCAATGACATAGTTATTATATAACATTTATATAAAACATATCAAGAAAATATTCTACGTTGAGGTAATAAAATAAAATATGACTTGGGGCACCAAGAATTTTTAACCCAGCACTGGCCGTTTCTCACAAGCGGTAAGAAATTCTTTTCGGTTAGTTCGGAAATTTATTTTTTCAATTTTCATTACCGAACACCCAATTTTTTTTCTGCATAACAAAATTCAATAAAAGCTAGAAGGACTTAAGAGTATATAGTCAGAAATTACATGAGAATTCAATTTGAATTTATTTTATTTAATTAATTCATTTTTATTTCAATGTAGATGATTCTACTGTAGTAAGAATAAAAGCTGTTATAATCCTGATTAAAACAAGATGAAATTGCTTATACAAGGGTAGAGAGAATACGTGGGTAGAGACCTGAACCACAAAAAGTATCTTGCTACCGTGACGCTGACAAGCGTTATTGGAAAGCGTTATTGACTTTAGAATATGTCCCCGGTTGGAATTTTTACGAGCATCGTTTACGACCTATTGCGACATGGAAGAGAAGTGTTAACGATCCTAGTATAGTCTCACTAGCATGGACATATGATACCTTGCCTTATCAATGTGCTAGCATTGGAAGTCTAGGGAGAGATATATGACACCGGTTACCATTTTTACGAGCATCGTTCACAACCTATAGATTTCACGCAAATGCAGCTTATTGCATTTCGCAAAATTTGCAACCAATTTCTACACACTAGAAATGTTATTGTTATTAGATTTATAGCAAAGTTTGGATCGCAAAAATCGGACTATGTTTACGATTTTCGATCATTTCAGTATCGTTTCGTAATAGAAGTAAAAAAAGTGGACTTGTAAAGTGACACAGTCCTCTTATCGCGAAATCCCTACACTAAAATTTGAATTATATAAATTCCTATAAAAATATATATTTATTATTTAACTTTTTGAATAATCAAATGTACCCTGAAATGTTGGTCCCCTCGAAAAGTAGCCAAACATAAACAAATTCTCTCGTATTTATAGTACTTGAATATATAACGGATTAAATATTCTTAAAACATGGACGCAGGTTAAGGGGTTAGGCCACCCTAGAATTTTCGAAAAATTAATTTTCATTTTTTTATTTGAACAGGTCCCCTAGGACTTCAAAAATGATATCCCAAAGGCTAATGGAGTAATGGCCAGGAAATACCTTTTATACTTGGTTTTCGAGTCTAGACGAGTTTAGACTTGTCGAATTTGAAAAGCACGCTAGGCAACAAACACTCGTTTTTCTCGATACTTCTGTGAAATTTAATTCCTTTTTCCCTGTGTAAATATTGACTTGCTTTTACATTGGGTGATAAAGTGGTGTACGGTGAGAAGAAAGGAAGAAAAACATCGTTTTGCCACATTAAGAGGCCAACTTTAAACGCGCTTATCTCAATACTGCATTTTCTAAGTTGGCCGGACTCATTACTCAGCCAATTTTCAACCGATTGACCTTCAGTTTTGAATATACCTTGGAAAATACATTGTCTATGGAAGTACGTAGGATTTTTTTTCTATATTGCATAGTTCATTTGTTATTAACAATTACCTGACGTTTTTTCGGCAAGTTTTTTCACTTTCCAGTTTAGATGTGCGCCATTTGGCCAAAAAACAATGTATCGCAAAAATCCTACGTACTTCTATAGCATTTTTTATATATAATCGAAAAAATTCATAAGCTCGATATGATTTAAAAAATTAGGGGAGCTGTAAGTCCGGCCGTGGGCCCTGAAAAAAAGGAGACTTGATCGCAAAATAGCTGCACAGCCGTCATTTTGAAATAAATCGGTTCAAAAAAATTATTATAAGCAGTTACTGATATGCATGATAAAATCCCGTTTCTGTAATCTTGATTTATTTTGTAGAATTTCTGCAAAAAAATCCTCAAGAAGCCTGTTTTTTTTGGCCTCTAGGGTGGCATAACCCCTTGATGAAGGTTACTTATCCATCTCCATTCTACCTCATAAAACTTTGTCTAGAAGTATGTAACTTAGTGTAACTTTGCGTGATTTCGAAGAACTTTAGTAATGCTCCAAGAATCTTCATTGGAAACTTATTTAACTTTGCCAAACTTCAGACCAGTTTGTAACTGGTGTTCCGAGCTGGATTTAACGTCATGAGCATCTGTAATGGGACGTTACATCAACTTCAAAGTACTGGATACCGAATTAATAAATGATGTCTCAAATTGACAAACGTTACATTTTCAGCAGAAACATTTATTTAAACATTAAAAAATAAATTAATTTCGAAAAAATACTCCAAATCTCCACACAAAAAATAATTTTCTTACAAAAATTGGAACATTTCAATTTACAAATAATATTATGAATCAACTGGATAAGTAAAATCTCCAACTAAGGAGATAAATTTTCAATTCAAATCATCAATATCCAACTGATGCATTTCAATTTTCAACCATGAAGGTAAATATTCGAACAAGAATAATAATTTTCAAATACAAAGAATAATTTTTTCCCGCGTGCTCGCACCTTGGAAAGGAAGGAGAATTTTTTTACCTGAAGAACGAAAATTCCCTTTTTCTGCCAAAACGACACAATATGAAAGAAAAGTCAAAAGGAAAAAATTATTCCTCTTAAAAAGTCTCTCCAAAAAAGTGCTAGAAAACTGTCTTTTAAAACTTTTTCCTACACAGCGTTTTAGTCTATATTTTTGCTCGAACATGTATAAAATCTTATGGGAGGCCCTTGAAAAAAATATATATAAAAAAAAGTCCTTTCGGTCAAAGTTCGATCAAGTTCGATTTATGTTGCTTCAGGTAATGCTGATCAGAAGTCGTAATGGGACAGTTACACCGAAAGCCTTTTCCATACAATTTGTGCAGGGTTCTTTATGGTTTTCTAACAATTCCATTTTATGGTGCCATAAAAAAAGTAGAACGTAATTCAACAGTTTTGACAGCTTTTTCAGTGGAAGTCGATATTTTTCAAACAATAAACACTCTCGATTTTAAGTAAGTTCATTATTGTTCCACCAACACGTTGTTCAAAGAATCAGATGACGTTACCAAAAATATTAAAATTGAAGCTAGATATAAAAAGTGGATGCGTCACTTAACACGTCCACGTTTTTTTACTTCTATTACGAAACGATAATAAAATATCCAAAATCATAAAAATACTCCGATTTTAGCGATTCAAAGTTTGTTGTAAAGATAATCACAATGACATATCAAGTGTGTAAAAATTTGCTGAAAATTTTGCGAAATGCAAGAAGCTGCATTTGTGTAAAATCTTTAGGTCGTAAACGATGCTCGTAAAAATTTTAACCGGTGTCATACATCTTTCCCTAGACTCCTAATGCTAGCACTTTGATCAGGCAAGGTATCAAATATCAATGCTAGTGAGAGTATATTAAGATTTTCGGCGCTTCGCTATCATGTCGCATTTACAAGGCAATTTTTGCATAATTTTCCACCAGCTCATGTGCATCAGAAATCCTTTAGAATTATCAGTACAACAAAGCTTGAATCGCAAAAATTGGTCCATTTTTACATTTATTACAAAACGATGATAGGATATAAACAATCGTAAAAATATTCCGATTTGTGCGATTTGAACTTTGTTGTAAAGCTAATAACCATAACATATCAAACGTATAAAAATTGATTGAAAATTTTGCGAAATGCAAGAAGTTGAATTTCCGTGAAACCTATGGGTCGTAAACGATGCTCGTAAAAATTTTAACCGGTGCCATATCTCTACCTGGCCTCCCAATGCTAGGGCATTGATCAGGGAAGGTACCAAATGTCAAGGCTAGTGAGATTATACTTGGATCGTTGACGCTTCCCTTTCGTGTCGCAGTAGGTCGTAAACGCTGCTCGTGAAAATGTTAACCGGTGTCATATATCCCTCCTTAAACTCCCAATGCTATCGTAGTGATCAGGCAAGGTATCATACTTTAATGCTCTTCAGAGTATACTAGGATCTTTAACCTTTCCGTTCATATCGCAGTAGGCCGTACACGATGCTCGTAAGAATTTTAACCTGTGTCATACATCTCTCCCTAGACTCCCAACGCTGGCGCAATGATAAGGCAAGGTATCATATGTCAATGCTAGTGAGATTATACTAGGATCGTTAACGCTTCTCTTTCATGTCGCAGTAGGTGGTAAACAATGCACGTGAAAATTTTAACCGTTGTCATATACCTCTCCCTAGACTCCCAATGCAAGCGCATTGATCAAGCAAGGTATCATATGTCAATGCTCGTCAGAGTCTAATAGGATCTTCGACTCTTTCCGCTCATGTCGCAATAGGTCGTAAACGATGCTCGTAAGAATTTTAACCGGTGTCATACATCTCTCCCTAGACTCCCGATACTAGCGCATTGATTCGGCAAGTTATCATATTCCAGTGCTAATGAGAGTTAACTAGGATCGTTAACGCTTCTTTTTCGCAAAAATCGGACCAATTTTACTTCCATTTCGAAACGGTAATGAAATAGCAAAATTCGCAAAAGTAGCTCGATTTTGCGAATCCAAATTTGTTGTAAAGCTAATTACACTAAGCTATCAAATATGTCAAAATTGGTTGAAAATTTTGCAAAATGCAAGAAGTTGCATTTTCATAAAATCTATAGGCTGTAAACGATGCTCTTAGAAATTTTACCCGGTTTCATATATCTCTCTCTCTAGACTCTCAATGCTAGTAAAGAATAATACAGGGATGTGTATGTAAAAACAGATAGAACTTGAAATAGCTTGTAGCATCGAGAATTCTAAAGATGACGCCATCTATTGGTTGCTCACCTAACTTAGATAACGCAAAACGTTTAAGTGTTGGTCAATAAACTAACTTACACCGCCATCTGTTAGAAACTTATGGAACTTCCTCTTCTCATGCTCCCATCCATTTCTCCCTATTCCCAGATTTTCCCTCCTTTTTTCTCATTCCTTTTCTTTTTTATACGACGGACGGATTCCTGACTAGAACCATTAGAGTTTTTGCCGGATGCTCAAAAATCCTAAGAACTAAATGGGAAGCGCTCCGAAGAAAGAGACCTAAGAGCAAAAAAATCGATTTCAGGATTATAGTCGTTTTATATTAATTAGGGGTTGCATTTTAATTATTTTTAAACAGAAAATTTTTTTTCGAGTATTTTTTGAGCTACTGCAATTTAAAAACAGTCGTTCCAGCTGAAGCCTGTCCAGCTCTCGCCTGTTCTTTCCCTTCTCCTCTAAAATCAGCGTTTTCGCTCTTAGGTCCCTTTCTTCGTAGCGCGTTACAAATATCAAGTATCACAATTTTCCCAATAACCTATTAACATATAAAAAAACCTAACAGTTTTTTGAAACGATAATTGAAAGAATTGTGCTTTAGAATTAAAATTCTACCAATTCAGATTAAGAGAATTGATGAACCGTTGCTTGATAGCAGTGATCAAAGTCCATACAGAATAGAAGATGCACTTTTTTCATGGAGTCGTTTTCCCAACTACTTCGTCCTCAACAAAGCCATTTCTCTTATTTATTTCTTTTATCTCCTCTCTCTTTTATAGAGAAGTAGAAAAAACCCTACAGGATGCCATCAACGATAGATCACTTGTTTTTATTCTGCCTCAAGTATAGGTTCGTATACGGGGAGGAATTTTCTTGCGAAACGGGTAGGAATCCATTCTTCACCTATTCCCTTGTGTTTACTGCTTTGATTCTTTGAGGCATTTCCCAATATTATCAGAAAAATTGAAATGCTTTTAGTCTGTCATGATTGTCTGCTATGATGTACGAAGCACCAAGTATAGGAGAAAACACTCAAAAGAGCCAGTTTTGTCAGTGTTCACTCTATGGAATCAAATGTTTAATATTATTTAAAGCTGAGCCAGCTTAGCACACTATTAGATTTGTCATTGGTGAGCCGTGTCGAAAATGTGCTATATTACCGACAAAACTGGCTGCGGAAAAGAATTAATAGATGGCGCGAGGTTCGAACACTATTCTTCTTTATCGATGAGGGTACACGCGACAGTAGCGCACCTATTATTCTTCCGGAGAACAAAAAATCCTGTAACGTTAGTATGATATGTATCAAATACATTAGCATAAAAAGTGTCAAAAAAGGATGATATAACCTATAACTTAGAAACCTCATTTTGCTACATCGTGTGTCCCAATGAAAATCATGGAAGAGGCTTCTAACCTAGTCAATAGAGACATTTGAATAGAAAAAATTTCTGGGTCAAATTTTTTGACGTAGAAAGTTTGCTTTCAGCGTCAAAATGAAGGTTGCAGAGTCTTGCCCTTAAATTTGTATACGCTTAATCCGCCATCTTAAATTTTCGTTTTTTTATTATCTCGCGTGATTTTCATTTTACAACAAAAATGAAAGAGAACAAATTTGTGAAGAATTGTATTCCCCACATTTTTTATTTGAACAATTTTGCTGAATTAATAATATTTATTGCCGATATCAAGGAAACTGCGCAAAATCGTGACATGGGCGCAGTTTTCTCAATTTTTCGGTCATTTGCATAAAAATAAGTGTCATATTTCAATAACGAAGTTGTAGAATATGAAATTTCCAATAAATTTCGTATCAGAAATTTTTTTATACGGACCATACATGACGGTCGGGAACGGGCTCAATATGGCGCAAGGTGGGAATCTGGCGGCATGACGTATTACGAGTCTCGCAGCCGGAAGAGCGTTCTCGGAAACACGTGACGTATACCCGAGACCCACATCGAAATCGGCAAGAAATATTATTAATTCGGAAAGATTGTTTAAATAAAAAATGTGGGGAATACAATCCCTCACAACTTTGGTCTCTACCATTTTTGTTGTAAAATAAAAATTACGCAAGGTAACCAAAAAATAAAACAGAAAATCATGGATGGCGAATTTAGCGTACACAAATTTAAGGGCAAGACTGTGAAACCTTCATTTTGACGCTAAAAGAAAACTTTCTACGTCGAAAAATCGGACCTCGAAATTTTTTCTTTTCACATGCCTTTATCGATCTCTATTGACTGGGCTATTCGACTTCTATGTAAATCTTTCTCAATATTACCAAAGGCGCGAAATGCGTACGAATATTATATTAGCTTTCACATCTAAAGTTAAACACAGCTGATGACATATCAAAGCTCTTAATTGTCTAAAGATAAGAATGTTGAATGATGTATTTGTTAATAAATATAAATAATTGTTACTACTAAAGCCTTGTTCCTTACGCATTCAAGTCTATTTCGTAGTTTCTGAATATTTTTTCAGAATGTTTTAAATGAACTTCATTTTTTAATATAAAGACGTTGAATTTAAAAATAAGAAGGCATTAAGTTTAATCACTAGTTAGTCCAAAAAATCCACTTCGATATTAACGTATAATAAGGGAGAACGCCACTGTGACGGGTCTAAAAATAGACGATTTTTGTCAATTTTATTTTTGTGAGAAGGGATGATTATTTGAGGATCAGACGGAAAGCAATTTATAAGGTATGTATTCAACTATGTTGATGTAAATTTTTATTGAAAAATATCGGAAATTCAAAAATTTATCAAATAATCGTAACGACATGGAAAGAAACACGTCATCTGGTGGCAGCGATACAGCAATGAATTATTTTTTGAAATCCAAAATCCAAAAAAAAACTGTTAATCTGCACGTTAGTGTCTATCGTTGTACGTAGCCGATTTTCAAAATTCTGAAAATTACTTTTTTTTAGACATTTTGAAAAAAAAAAAAATGTCAAAAGCGCACAAGAAAATCCGAATCGCCACCATTTTACGAAAAAAATTATTTTGGAAAAACGGCTACGTACAACGAAAGCTACTATCGTGCAGGTTATTAATATTTTCGGTTTTTTCATTTCAGATAATAATTCATTGCTGTATCGCTGTCACCAGATGACGTTATTTTTCTTTAGGTCGTTACAATTGTTCGAATATTTCTGTGAATTTCCAATATTTTTCAATAAAAATCTACATCAACGTAGTTGAACACATACTCGGTAAATTGGTTTGTGTCCGATCCTCAAATAATTATCCCTTCTTACAAAAGAAAATTTTTAAAAATCGTCTATTTTCAGACCCGTTAAAGTGGTGTTCCCCCTTGATTTCGGAAGAAAGGTGCCAACTCGCAGTGATAAATACAAATAAAATACAGTGGATGCACCAGAAATCGCAGATCTAAACCAAAAAAAGATCGCATCCGGTCTTTTTACCTCAGCCCTATATGAATTCATATCGCTACCTTCTCAGAAATCTCTCATCTAGGATGAAAATCTCAATGGCAATTCATTTATCTGAAAAATAAGAACTCAATATTTTTGTATAATCTTATGCTGCTCAAAATTTGAATCTACAAACATAAGCAAAAGCACATTTTTTCAAAGCACCAAAATAAAAATCTTGCCACTATTCAGTATCCGTATACGACAATCGTAACTTTTAAGGCAGTAAAAAATAGATTCATGTACAAAAATACGTACGTTACACTGCGTACAAAATTTTATTTTTGTTTTATTTAGATAATCTAGAAATATTATAAATTAACGTTAATATATAACCGATAAAAATACCTGAATAACATAAGAGCTTAAGGAGAATGGTCGTCTATGACGTATCAAAATTTGACTTCGTGATCTATTTCTTTTCCGCCTGCTTTTTTCTGAAATGAATAATATTTCGGATGGAAACTTTGTAAATCAAAAAAAATTTATTAGCAGACACTACTTGTCTCTTCAGCGTTTGAATATGATTATCAATTGTTATTGTTAATAGCCTTTTTGTTCATATTGCAAATTAATCAAACAGGAAATCTCAATCGATCTTATCAGTTTTTATGTAAACCTGCCTGTAAACCATTCGAAATATTGAATAGTGCGCTAATTGAAACTTTTGAAAATGCTTAAAATTTGAATTTCGCGGTTATGAGGGCTATAGTTCTCCGGCTGAGTCAAGAGGTAGCACTGAAAATCATGTACGCAACAATACATCGGGCTCTTATGGCAGCTTCCACTCTTACTAATTACGCTACGCATGGGTTAGTAATGCTTTTGAGTGTCTCACTGATGACGTTTATACGCATCCTTATTTTACCAAAAATATCGAGAGTTCTCCAGGCATCTGTGAGTAAAAATGATATGTGTCCATTTTCGCTCCAATTTACTTTAGATTTTAGTAGAGTTTCGAATGGAGCAGAAATTCTCTTGAATTCAAAGCAAGCGAAATTTCTTTCCTGACTGCATTAAATTTCATGAGCACATCCTCGAGTTGAATTTTATTAAACTGAAATATCTTTTCCATCAGACTAGCAAGCTTTGGTATACGTTTTTCACAAGTTCGCGTCGTCACGCTCCATAACAAGCCTTAACCAGAAGTGTCGGCTGAACATCCTCAGTGCCAGGTTCCCTGGAATATCGAGTATCGTGGTTCTATCGATCGTTTTCTGAGGGTGCAAGAAGGGCAGATATATGGCATGAGAGAGCTAGAGAAAGAAGTGAGAGGGGTTTGCGGAAGGGCTGAGATGATAAGGGAGGGTTTTCAGAACATTCCGAAAGGAACCCTTGGTCCTCTCCTTCCGGTTCCGCGTGTGTGGGTATTTACTTCATAGTGTGCTGATTTACACACAAAGTAAACCCAGTGACATTCTTGGCTCCAATGTCGTTTGGAAAGTTTCCGTAAGCCAATCCATGCCTAAATATTGCATATATCAAACCCTGAACCAAAATCTAAATATTTTCATTTAGGAGAAAGGGTGATAAGGCCTTCGGGGTAAAATGATCCTTTTCCAGCAACTATTCACGTTTTATGTAACTTTTAACTTTTTGGCTTACTTTAGATTATTAGCAGTTCTCCTCCCGAATTTTGGGACAGACCAGGGCGAACCTGGATCGTCGAGATAAAGTTCCTGATGTAAATTCATCCTGAGGGTATTTATATTATAGATTTTCTTCGATGTAGATAACTCTAGTTGTATACGAGGAATGGAACCATTCCATAAATTTGGATCAAAATGAGGTTATAGAAGAAATCTGTATATTGTTACGTCTGGCGTTTGAGGTTAGTTTGAAGGAGCAAGTGAAGCGCAGAACAGTCGCGGGGGCAGTGCGCGTGGAGCAAAGTAAGGAATGCGCATGCGCATCCTCCGTTAAAGTTCACTTTATCGACCGGGGCCCTTAAAGTACCTCACTACCAACAAAAGAATAATTTTCTTCTCGGAAACACGCAGCCAACGCAAGGAAACCATAATAGTGTTACATAAAGAACTTTTTATAGCGCAATAATGAAAATCGCACTATTGTAAACTTGTGAATATAATAATTATATGAAAATGAATCTCATAAATTAACCTAATTTAGTATTTTGGCGAATGATTTTAGTACATAAAAAAATTATTTTCGTATCACATATTAGAATTCTTTTTAATGAGAGATGAATTCTGAACTAACCATAGTAGACCTTCCAATTAGAATCGAATAACTTTCAAAGGAAAATATTCATAGAGATGACAATTCGTTTCAATTATGGTTCGAAAATAATTTTTAATCGAAAAAGTAACTTAATAATTTTCAGTTGAGGATTCATCTTTTTTTTATTAAAACTTCAACTATCGTTTCGGAAAACTATCCAAAATTTAACTGTTTTGTTAAAGATTTATCTCTTTTCTTGTTGAGAAATTATTTTGATTATGGATGACGCAAATACTGAAAATTTGGTTGAAAATGGACTTTTTCATATTTTCATCTAAGAAATCTGTTTTGGTTGAAGATTCATGATTTTAGTTCAAAATAACTATTCGATTGTTAATCGAATAGTTTTGGAGAGAATTAACCAATTTCGTTCAACTTCTAATACTTGGTTAAAAAGCAACTGTTTTGTCGAAAATGTATCTCTTTTTTTCTTGTTGCTGAGAACTTATTTTTATAACTGTACATCTAATCATTCCATTTTTCGTTGTATATCAATCTTTTTATCGAAATTTTATATTTTTTAGTTAAAAATTCAACTGCTTGGTTGAAGATTCATAATTTTATTTGAAAATCGAACAATTTAATTTGTACTACCACAATTTTTTCGTTAGAAATTCATCTGTTTTCTATAGAAATTTCTTTTCCTTGCTTGGAATTTCCATGTTTTGGAAGATAATTAAACAATTCGAAAATTTGGCTTAGAATGTAACTTTTTTGTTGGAAATTAATCTCTAATTTTCGTTGTTGAGAAATAATTTGTATAACTGAAAATGTTACCTACTATTTTATTTTTTGTTGAAAATTGGTTTTTTCATTGGAATTCAATATTTTTTTGTCAAAAATGCAACTGTTTGGTTGAGGATTCATGATTTTAGTTGAAAATTGAACTGTTTTATTGTAAATCAACTTTTTTTCGGAAATTTAACTTTTTTCTGTAGAAAATTCTCCTTTTTGGCTTGAAAATTGGATGTTTTGGGAGGGGAATAAACAATTATTCAGTTGTAAATTCAATTGTTAGTTGAGAATTCAACTGTTTTGTTGAAAATCAAACAGTTTTTCTTATTTTTGAAAATTAATATTTATAACTGAAAACGTGACCATTCCATTCTTTGTTGAATATTGATCTCATCACCTTTTTATCGGAATTCCATATTTTTTATTAAAAAATGCAACTTTTTGGGTAAAGATGCATGGTTTTAGTTGAAAATTCATCTATTCAATTGTGAATGAACTTTTTCCATGGAAATTCAACTATTTTTTCAGAGAATCCGTCTTTTTGGCCTGAAAAGTTTATTTTTTCGGGGGAAGAATTAAACAATTATTCAGTTGAAAATTCAATTGTTTAGTTGAGAATTTAACTTTTTTGATGAAAATTAAACATTTTTTGTTATTGTTGAAAATTAATATTTATAAATGAAAATGTGAATATAAGTCTTCGTTGAGTATTGCTCTTTTCACCTTTCCATCGAAATTTCCTATTTTTTATTTGAAAATGCAACTTTTTGGTTGAAGATTCATGATCTTAGTTGAAAATTCTTCTATTTAATTGTAATTACACTTTTTTCTTATAAATTTATCTATTTTTTCAGAGAATCCGTCTTTTTGGCTTGAAAATATTATTTTTTCGGGAGGAGAATTAAACAATTATTCAGTTGAAAATTCAATTGTTTTGTTGAAAATCAAGCAGTTCTTGTTATTGTTGAAAATTAAATATTTATAACTGAAAATGTGACCATCCCATTCTTTGTTGAGTATTGATCTTATCACCTTTATATCGACGTTTCATATTTTTTATGCAAAAATGCAACTTTTTGGTTTGAGATTCATGATTTTAGTTGAAAATTCATCTATTTAATTGTAAATAAACTTTTTTCACGGAAATTCAACTATTTTTCAGAGAATTCGTCCTTTTGGCTTGAGAATTTAATGTTCTGGGGAGAGAATTAAACAATTATTCAGTTGAAAATTCAATTGTTCAATTGAGAATTTAACTCTTTTGTTGAAAATCAAGAATTTTTTTTATTGCTGAAAATTAATATTTATAACTGAAAATGTGCCCATTCCATTCTTTGTTGAATATTGATCTTTTTACCTTTTTATCGAAATTTTATATTTTTTATTCAAAAGCGCAAATTTTTGGTTAAAGATTCATGATTATAGTGGAAAATCCATCTTTTTAATTGTAAATAAACTTTTTTTTATAAAAATTCAACAATTTTTTCAAAGAATCCGTCTTTTTGGCTCAAAAATTAAATATGTTGAAGAAGAATGAATGAATTCGGATAAAGATGAATTTTTTGTTCTGTTAAAAATTTCAGTGATCATCAATTTCGCAGTTTGAAACTTTCAAAGGCACTTTAGGTTAACCTACTTGAAAATCAAAGAAAATTGTATATATTTGTCTTATTCTGATTTATCATTTTGTAGCATATTGAGAACATAATTCGAACGTCTTCAATTTTGAACCATCTCACGAAAAATCGAAGCATTTGGGGTCTTCATAGACATGAAGCCGACTCAGGTAACATATGGGGAGCAATTGAAAACAGGATACTTGTGAAAAGAGTAAATAGAAAAGAAACTTAAGGATATTCAGTTCCCTCTTTTTCAGTGAGCCCGGAGGTATCAGTTGTGTTCTGAAGCAGATCAATGCACTTTCGATCAGGATAGCAAAGTATTCAAGTAACCTGTTTTATCTTGAACCCTTTTGCTCCTCGTCCATCAGTGTGGATCAGACTTAAGATTTGAGAACTTAGACGAATATTATTCGGATGTATTTCTGGTTTGTAATTCTTTTGGCCTCAAGAAACCTTTTTTTTTTTAATTTTATTATTGAAAAATTTATCGTTTAGGGGAAAACTCCTTACACTAGATAGTTTATATGTGAGGTTAGGATTTTCATCAATCAGACCAACGTTTTTAGGTCAAAAGTAACCAGAAAATACCTATAGAAATAACCAAGTAGCTGGTACTCCTTTAGAGGGCTGTAGAAGAAGAGTGTCACGAACCTTAACCGTGGCCGAGGCGCAGCGCCACCTATGTACGTTAGCTAGGTTTGAAATAAGGCATGGCCAAATTTCTAAAATTGTTCCTTTTTCGAAACAAGAAACATTTCCTCGCACTCTTGTGTAAAAGAAAAGGATCTTTATTGTTTTTTGAATTCAGTGTTTCCCGACAAGGAAATGAAGAACCAGGCACAAAAAGCTACTTTAGGCCCTCTTCGTCTCCATGCGGAAAAAATAACTTTGTGCACACTTCACACTCACGAAAAGGCAGACTTTCGGCGCATTTCGGACCAAAATTCTCCTGCATCCTCTATTTGAAAGCTTTGAGAGAATTCCTGACTTGATTTGTCTTGAAATCAGGTGTAAAAAAGCCATCCTGCCTCTTCTGGTAGCGTCTTGTTTACCATAGCCTTGAAATTGTTGTTTATAATTAATGAAAAATGAATCGAAACTTTGTGTAAAGCATAACAAAAAGCCAACAGAGTTCACAATTACAAGGGAAAAAATAGTATTATGTAAAAAGCAGACCCTAAAAAAGTAGGAGAAAAAGGGGAAGAAAAATGGGGAAATGAGGAACACAGTGGTCCCTGAATGATCAATTGGCATTAAACCAATTTCGTAACGGAAATCGAATATGAAAGTGGGGTGAAACTCGAGGGTGGTATTAACGGTTAGCCGGTCGCAGCTACCAGTTAATTTAACACCTTTTTAACACCCCATAACTATGTGGTTGCAGGGCCAAGGCAGGCATTGAGGGTGAACGAACGACACGACACTATAGGTACAATAGCCAGCGGATGCTCGTAATTTCGAAGAGTCCAGGATCGCGGTTTGGCTGGAGCCGTGAGAGTGCCAAAGAGAATGAAATAGTATAATGGCGGAATGAGGTCGACGGGTAGGTTGGAATGCAGGTAGAGCTGGCAGAGGATAGACTCAAGAGGATCGGTGCCGCGATCCTGTCGACTGGTTTCTGGTTTGGTATCTGCTGCTGCGTCTTTGCTTACTGGTTTCTATTGGTTCGATTATTATTATTCTAGTTCGAGGGTCGAACTTTGCTGATCTTCCAAGTCCAAGTATCTTGAAGCCTCCCTTCATTTCAGGGATGCAAACAAAGGAAAAAGTCAAAAAAATGTTTTCCAGGGATTTCCTTCCCTTTTTACTTTGAGGCTAGCTCTGGCTCTTTTCAGTTTCTGCGTTTCCACTTTCCATCGACATTCATGAGATTCGCGGAAACGTTTTTCCTCTGGTTTTTACCCTTGAATTGCGGAAATCGAACGATCTTTTCCCAATGATCTCGAATTATTGAACACTGCTTCCAGCGAGAATATTTACCGCTTTAGGGATATCGGAAATGCTCTCGATAAGTTTTTAAATTCATTTAGAGCAGTCCATGGCTTTCTGAACAAGTGATTTTGGGTTTATTGATCCGATTACTGGAACTTTATTCGTATTTCATTTGTGTTAACTTGGACTTTGTTCGGATTCTAGTTGCTTTTCATTCTAATTTGATTCAGATATCTGAAAGAAGAAAATACATATCACAACGATTATTCTAGCTTATTTTCAAAGAGTTAAACAGGACTTTAAATGAATATTTTATACAGATTTTACTTGGTTTTTTACCGTATTTTAGTTGGATTTTTTTTCAAATATCTCGAATTGACTCGAATTTTATTAAGAATTTGTTCCAATATAATTGGAATTCAAATTAAGATTTCATCTTAATTGGACTACATATATATTCTTTTTTAATTAGATTTCTATCGTATTTGTATTGAAATTGTTTTTTAAACGTTTATAACTCTATCTTTATTCGTATTTCATTTGTATGACTTAACTTGGTTTTATATCGTATTTCAGTTGGACTTTTTTCGAATTTTATCTCGAATTATTTTAATTTTACAAGAATTTGTTATAATATAATTGGGATTTAAATAAGAATTTAATCTTAATTGGATTAAAGCTATATTCTTTCTCAATTCAATTTCTATTGTATTTGTATTTTATCTGGTTATAACTCTAACTTTATTCGTATTTCATTTGTATGCAACTTGGACTTTGTTCGGATTTTAGGTGGATTTTATTCAGATTTCATTCGGATTTCATTGGAATTTCATTCAGAAATTTTTTAAAAGAGACATCCCAACGGTAATTCTACCTTTTTTTCAAGGAATTGAACAGGATTTTCAATACATATTTTATACAGATTTAACTTGGTTTTCTATTGTATTTAAGTTAAATTTTTTTTCGAATTTTATCTCAAATTAATTTGAATTTTATCAAGAACTTCTTCCAGTATCAATGGAATTCAAATTAAAATTGTACCTTAATTGGATTGAAGCTATATTCTTTTTGAATTAAATTTTTATTGTATTTGTATTACATTCGTATTTTATCAGTTTATAACTCTAACATTTTTCGTATTTCATTTTTATGGAACCTGGTCTTTTTTCGAATTTAAGGTGGATTTTATTCAGATTTCATTCAAATTTCATTTAGAAATTTTTTTAAAGAAACATTCCAACGGTT
The DNA here is from genome assembly GCA_011762715.2 of Neuroterus valhalla. Classification (NCBI taxonomy): domain Eukaryota; kingdom Metazoa; phylum Arthropoda; class Insecta; order Hymenoptera; family Cynipidae; genus Neuroterus; species Neuroterus valhalla. The sequence continues at coordinate 518 of WSXT02204549.1, read as the reverse complement.
ACTCTAGCTTATTTTCGAAGAATTGAACAGGATTTTGAATACATATTTTATACGGATTTTACTTGGTCTTCTTTCGTATTTTAGTTGAATTTTTTTTTCGGATTTTATCTCGAATTTCATCAAGAATTTCTTCCAATACAATTGGCATTAGAATAAGGATTTTATCTTAATTGGATGAAAGCTATATTCTTTAAAAAATAAATTTCTATTGTATCTGTATTTGCTTTTGTATTTGTTCCAGTTATTCGAACTTTATTCATATTTTATTTGTAGGCAACCTGGACTTTGTTCGGATTCCAGTTGGATTTTATTCAGATTTCATTCAAATTTCATTTGAATGCTTTTTAGAAGAGATATTAAAACGGTTATTCAAGCTTATTTTCAAAGAATTGAACAGTATTTTCAAAACAGATTTTACTTGGTTTTCCATGGTATTTTAGTTGTTTTTACATTCTCATCATTTATGATTGAGAAAGCATTAGAATCGTCTGAAATTTCACATCTTGAATTTTCAACGG
>WSXT02204548.1:35744-51112 GCA_011762715.2 Neuroterus valhalla | reverse complement strand
ATCGTGTTATTTCAGCGCCTTATATACAGCCTTTTTTAATAACAAAAATTCAATTTCATTCATACCAACAAATCACGATAATTCATTATTTCCTGAAAATGACGGAATGCGGGCAAAAATGCAGCCGGATGGCCTTAATTGCTGCCCTCAGGCGTACAAAAGAAGCGCAGCCTGCTTATAATGCACTCTGCTAAATGTGTTCAACTCTCAAATGTGTACACTCTATATGGCTCTGTATGTGCGGCTCATACTTTGTGTATGTCAATTTCGCGTCTTATAAATATGTCGGAAGTGAACCCCCATAACAGACATACTATGTTTTTGTAATGGAAGTTTATGTTGGTTATGGAAATAATAGTAGCTGAGGAAAGGATATATAGGCTAGCTTTGGGCATTGAAAGTAGGTATAAAACTATTCCGATTCCGGGTCTTCAAATTGAAAAGAAAGTTATTTTTAACCATAAACCACTTGCAATCTATACAACTTGATTAAACATTCTTAAATCCTCCTGATGGTTAGTTTTAACGAATCATGAAAAAAAAAACTTGCCTTACAAAAAAATTCTTTTGTGACTCCAAAACTAACACGACAACAGCCTGAGACTCGTGATAAAAAATATTTGGACGTTTGCAAGACCCAACGAAGTATCTATCTAACAAATGAAGTCTTATTTCTCAATCTCGAAGCATTAGAATCTTTTCGCTGACACATCACGACTTGGAGGAAAAAAAAATGATGTAGGATGTGTAGGATAACAAAGGGGAATTATAGGAATTCTGTGCGTTCGACGAAGGTTTTTATTTGTTTAATTTATATTTTCGTAGCATCACGTCGGATCGGGGCATCAAAAGACACCTGAGCTATGCCAAGCTGATCAGTGACTCTTGATGCGTCACGCACGTTTATTATTATTCACTTGTGCGTATGACATTGTTACTCGCTGGCAATACTGGCATGTTCTCAAACGAAGAGAAGGCGATGAGAAAAGAGGGGCCATCCTGCCCACGAATTAAGGGCCCATTCGTTCGCCGACTCACGTTTTGTACTCTCTAAAAGTCTAAACGAATTCAAGTGGCTCTCTCTTTCTCTCCGCACCTCTTCTCCTTTTCTGATTATGACTTGTGTCTACCTTTAACAAATGTTGTTGTGAGACCGGCAGTGAGAAATTAAAATAAAAATGCCGATCACGACCTCCAAAAATTCGAATGAATGAATGAATGAATGTGGGGACTCGGAACATGTCTATAGCTCGGTCTATGGCGGAAGTTTCGGGACATTTTCATACTAATTGGACACGCGTCTTCCTGAACAAAACAATGAGCACAAACTCTGAATAGTCAGTTTCGTTAATTCCTAGAAAACAAAGAACCTTCTTTTTAAAGAGATATTATAAAGTCAAAAATTTAAATTTTTATTAACTTTTCATTGTACTAAAATAAACTCGTAAATGTTTTCAGTTGTGTTACATGTAAACGAAAATATTTGATGAAGGGACATCCACAAAATTGTATAACATTTTTGAAAGGAATATATCTTGCAAGAGATTTTGAAGAAAATATATACAAATATCTTGTTGATTCACCAAAATATTTGTCATAACTCTGCAATCATCAATTATGATCGAAGAATTTTCCAGATTTTTCCAAATCCTCTAATTTCCAAATATTACGTTTGAAATTTATGTTGAAATTTGTGATAGAGTGTGATTGTGTGATAGATAAAAAAATTTGTGTTTTCCTTAAACCAATGCGTGGGACTGAACAGATAGTGAATTTATGGTGAAATATGGTGTTAACGACCATTCTTTCACCCTGTACATTTAAATTATAACTCATAATAAAAATAATAGACCTCGGAATTGTCTCAAAAAATTATTGAAAAATATTCAATGTTTGAAGCCTAAATATGCGCATAATTTATTTGAAATACTGTTTTAAAGTACTATTTTCACTACATATACTGTGATGTCTAAATAACTGTTTTCATTTCTCAATGTAGGCGGAATGACTATTAATATTATCATTTTATATTTAAAAAGAATTGTTGTAGTCGATGTCTTTTATTAGAATTCTATGCCGCATGGTCCGTATGCTGTCAATTATTTCTATTCAGATAAAAAAAATAGAATATTAAATATAGATTTTCAGTTTCTACTAACACCATTAAAACCTTTTGAAATGAACCAAGTAATTAAAAACTGCTAAGATGTGTTCACTTTTAAAAGTTGCGGCAAGAAATATCTAATTTCTGCAAGCTTTGTTGATAAAAATTTTCGATGCACAAAAAAAAATTACTACAACTGTTTGTAAATGACCGGACAGAATTTGCAACCTATGCATTCATTCAATAAATCAGTAGATCGTGTAAAAAATTATTATATCATAAAGATATATAATAAAACCTATCACCAAAAAAATTTTACTCCATTATGCTTCCTGAATGTTTGGAAACATTTTCCTCATGACTTTTAAGTACACATCAGGTCCACAATATCGTTGAAGAAGCAATGAGAATTCAGTGGGAATAGTGCTTATCTGATAAATTGTGCAACTACGGATATGCCGTATTCCGGTATTCCCTCTTATTCATTTTTCTCGGCAAAAGTTGCTTTTCACGAAAAACCGCATACGATATTAAAGCGATGCGCCTCATTGAGTGCCGCAACTTTTGTCAGCATATATATACATATATTTTTTTTCCTTCTCTTTTCAGTCGGAAAAGTTTGTGTTCCCAACGGTAATTGAGGAAACCGGTTTATCTCATTGTTTACCTCTCTGTACTGACAATGAAAGTAAACTTATCCTATAGTTCCTTTTAGTTTAGGCTCCAAGTTGCTAAATTTGCATAAAAAGCTCGTCCACACGGAAACATTAATCGGAAATTCTGTTTAAAAACTAAAACTGTGATAAAAAGTGATGTAAACTCTTTTATGCATAAATATATTCGAAGTATATTCATATTTTCGAGGTTTTTTATGAATACCGGAAATATTCATCACATCTTGGAGTTTATCCCTCGGTTTATCCATGAATTTTAAAATCAAAGGTTCAGCGATAAGAGTCGGGGTTATCGATTATATGCATAGAAGGCGTGTAACAATTTTGAACCAAATAATTTCGTTCCACATTGAGCTAATCAATTTTATAGAATTCCTTCTAGTCAAAGGAGCTTTGATTGGTGGAGTCGGGTAACTGTTTATTTAATATTGACGTGCGATCAAATCGAGAGTCACGACTTGGGCGCATTGGAAATTTTCGAACAAGCCCTTCATGTTTACTCGTGTGGCAATGACATTGGAATAAAGGTGGTTATGATGAAGAGATATGGGTCGAAATGCGCCTACATTCTATAATATGAATGCTAAATGCTAATCGTGAATTAAGGCCCCTTTCGTGTTTAAAGAACCCATCAAAAAGTGTTTTCTGAAATGGTGCACTGTACATTGTACAGGGGCGAATATAAAAGGCATATTCAGTAAGACCCTTGGCCGGTTCTGTGCCTCAGCTCAGCCTGCCATATGCCGTTTGGTTTCATCCGCTCTATCGGCTCTTGAACCTTTCGATTGCCTCGGCAGCACCACCGTGGCACTGTAACAAAACAATTGTAATAATAATTACCATTGCAATAACAATAAGCGATGCAATGATTGCAGCAATAACCCTCCCTTGCAGCTGCCACTCGCTCGATATTTTATGTATTGCAACAAGCACGCACTGCACCTTCGAAGATTTTGTATCAATTTGAAGAGTAAAATGTGTGGTTTAAACTGTTGGGCTGTGAGAGTATAATTATTTCATCTTAAAATCGAGAACAAAAAACGATTGACCCAAAAAAATGTTTGATAACACATGTTATATTGCATCATTAATCATTATCTCGCACATAACGGTAAATTCTAAACATTTGTGCAATAATATATAATAATATATAACAATAATACAAATATAAATATACACACACACACACACACACACACACAAAATTATTTTGAGTATTGAAAGTAAGCAGAATGGAATGCCTTTCCGGGCGGATCAATTTTTCATGTCGAAATTGCTAGTGAAATATTGGAATGTAGACAGAGCAATAAATCTAAATCGCTGGCTGCGTGTAAGAAACGTGAGTCTTAATTTTAAAAAGATTTGTGTCGGTGTCGCTTGAACTTGTGACCTCATTTCTTACATGTCTGGCGAGGTTAATAAAAAGCCATGAAAATGAACTTTCTGACCGACGGAGTCTATCGAGTCACCTATTGGACGTCATTTATCTACTCTAGCCATACATTCGTTCATAAATACCAATTCGAAGAGACTTGGAAGATTGATGTATCTTCCTGTGAGACATTGATCCAACGCAGTGTTTCTCAAATTACGACTTGCCTTTAGGTTGACCATTAGGGAAAAAAAAGAAAAGAATTATTCACCTTTTCCAGACGGTTCGTGCCATGCCGGCCAAGAAGAACACTCGACTCCCGGCTTGGTCCAATAAATTTCGTTGTTGGTGCGCGTCAAGGCCGATGAACTTGTATTCCATTTCTCAATCTCTCTTATCCCATCATCATCGATTTCGGATGACTCTCGCTTCATCTCGAGTTCGGCAAACATTTCTCGCCGCTATATTTACACCGGCTTTGTTAATCTGCTGTCACAGCTGAATTGCAAAGCAGTTTGGTTATTTCAATAATTTATTGTGGCACAAAAGTGTCGTTGAAAAAAAAAATTCATTTTTTGTTCACATTTAGATATTGTTTGGGTCCAAAGTGATTGCTTCAATGAAATTTGTTTCTTGATTATTCCCCGAGTCCTGCATTCGCATGAGTGACGAAAATTTATCTGATTGTGGCATAATTTCTAGAATTCTAGATTCACTCGGATTTTTACGAAAAACTAGTGACAATCTTCTGGCTCGGTTAATAACTGAAAATCTAATTACTCTGGCTGTAATTTATTTAAATTTCATCCAAATTTCACTGATTGACATGCAAACTATGTTGCTAGATTTTTATTTTTTCGTCATAGCGTCCAACGATTATTCAGTGAGTTTTTCCATCAAATTTCCGTGAATTTGTATAGGATGGTCAATATAGATTTTCAATAACTGCCTTTGCTAAAATTCTTTGACCACAACACCATATGCGAGAATCCATCGAGTTAATCAGAGAGTCAGTGAAATTAGGAATGAATAAATCAGATTCTTTTTTATCAGCCGTTATTTGATTTATTCGTAGATGCGACTTTTCCATTATTGACAGATAATAATTTGATTTTTTTTTTAGAGTTTACAATATTAACTATATTTATCTTTCTTTTCTGTTGCAGATGACACTATTTTTAATAACTGCTCCATATGCGTTGGTAAGTCAAAGTAATATACAAATTCAGTTTTTTGCACACTTTCTCATATTCCTGTCCATATCGAAAGACTTTCTCAGCTACGTTCTTATCAAAACATTGTCCAGCAGCAGTTTCCCAACCCCTTCCATACATAAAAACGTGTCGTAAACCGAGATCTTCGCAAAGCCTGAAGCTGAATTTTACGCCTCTAAAATCTCTAAACGATACTGCGATTATTACATGTGCCCGCATCACTTTTTTACGTCTGAAATTTCGTTCACCTAGTAATCCCACAAGCGTCGAATTTAAGAGTGAAATGAAAGTTTTTTTTTCTTTTTCTGCTTTCTCAGCAAGTTTGCCGAGCGCAATTTCCATACTGTTTTCCATAGAGACAAGAGCCGTTGACGCGAGATATTCTGTCTTTGGCCATTATTACAATGAGATTGTGAATCCTAATCTTCAACATTTTACCGCTTTCGGCGTATTTTTACCTTTGCTATATTTCTCCAATCAGGGTGGCGACTTGACCGGGGAACCGGGAATTTCATTGACAGGGAAAAAACCGGGAAATGACATAGAATTTGATTGAAGACTGTAAATTGACTTGACTCAACCTAGACAATTAAAAATTTTACTGTCGAAATACGAAAAATCACAGCTTTCTTCCCATGAATTGAGAAGATGTTTCAATATTTGCTTCGGAGAATGTAACGTTCCTTTATTTTGATTCTGAAAATTTTTAAATACATCTATATACTTGATGAGAGAAAAAATTTTCATTTTTTTTCCCATAATAAAAAAAAAACTTTTGCAAATTTATTGCTTTCTGAGATTCATTCAGCTAACTGAAGTTTGATAATCGAATTGATCATGGCCCAAACATAAAGCGAGAATTATTTTCTTTCAAGGCAGCGACTTTCTGTTGATAAATATAATTTCACTTGGAACAGAAAATTTTTTACCTGGAACGGGAATTTCCCCTCTTCCTAAGTTTAAATAGAGGACGTACTTCAAGCATAGTTTTTTGAGTAGATGTAGTATTTGGAAGAAAACATATTTCTGAATTGTATAATATAAAACTTCTTTACATTGTTCTTCGCGGATTATTCCTGTGCGGAATAATCCTGTTCTAGTTAGAAAATCAACTTTTCGGTTGAAAGTTGAACTCTTTTGTTGAAAATTCAATTTTTCTATTGAAGGTGCACTATTTTAATTTGAACCCCACCTCTGTTTGAAAACGTACATACTCTGTCGACATACTCTGCAATTTATCTTTTTGGGTGAATATTCAAGTATTTAGTTGAACATTCATTTTTGAATTGGAAAATTGAACAATTTCTTTAAGAATATACGTTCTTTGTGGAAAAATCACCTTTTTGTAATAAAACCAATCTAAATGTTCACAAATTATTCTCTTTTACATAAAATACATCTATTCCAGTTGAAGATTTATCATTTTACCTGCAAATTCATAAGTTTGATTGGAAGCTAATTTCTCTAACTGAAAATTTGACTGTTTTAGTTTTAGTGGAAACCTGATCTTCTCTAGTTCAAAATTCAACAGTTTGTATGGCGATTTGTCTTTTTGGAGTGAAAATTGAATTATTTCGTTAAAAAATCGATTTTTGGTAGGAAAATATCTTCTTGTTCGAAAGTTAATTTTCTTGTTCAAAAATTCTTCTTTACGGTTCACCATTCAAGTTAAACAGTTGAATTTTTTAGATTTTAGTCGGAAATTCATCTAGTATGTTTGGTTTGAAGATACTTCTTCAATCCCAAAATGTAACAGTTCCATTTTTGGTTGGAAATCATTGTTTCGATAGTTTGAAATTCCTCCATTTCGTTGAGAATCATTTCAGTTGAGAATTCAGTTCGAAATTTAATTATTCTGTGAAAATTTTATATTTTCTGGTACAGAATGCATCTTCAAATTTGAAAATGAGTATTTTTGTTTGAATATTTACCTTCAAGGTTCAAGACTGAAGTGCTCCAGTGAAATATTCATCATTTTAGTTGAAAATTCATCTGCTTGGTTTGACATTTAACTGTTCCAGGTAATGATTAATAGTGCTTTTCGAAAACTCATCACTTTTGTTGGGAAATAAAAAATTTTGTTTTAAATCCGTTTCTTTTCCTATATTTTTATAATTTTTTTTCCAATGCTAAGTTCGATAGTTTTAATTTTTGTAAAAAAAAGTTTGATCTGTTTTGTTGAAGGATGTTCAGAATAAACGTCATGGACTATAATAAATTGTTGCCTTCTGCGACGAAAACGAATATTTAATCTTTATTTGAGCGGGAAAATTGAAAAAACTCGACCGGGAAATGGCCGGATATTGGAAATCGTCGGCTTAATCGCCACCCTGCTAATGCGATGATATTTTGCGTCCCCAAGTAATAGCAATATGGTGAATAATTTTCCTACGCCTGTTTGTCCTGCGCCAGGCTGTTCCAACCGCAATCTCTTTCGTTATCAAGGTTTTTGACGTGGCACCACGATCTTGTCTCTATTCTTTTTATGTCAACTTGGTAAAACCCGGGCCCGCTCTCCTCAGCCATTTCCTTTTTATTTCAAAGGGGATGAAAGCTTTTTCCGGTGTTGGTGTGCGCCCTCATCGTATTTTTGTCCCAGAACAAGGTAACAATATGATAATAGGCGTTCACCCCCTCATCCCGTTTGCCTTGCTCTTATCATCCTCACTCTACCTACTCAAGAGAACGTTCTCATTTCTAGGGAAACATTAATGCTACCATCAAACCTCTAAATGTCGGAAACACTCGCTTAATCTTGACAGAAAGCCTGGCAAAATCATCATTCTCCCGGAGGTTAAGACAATTCTCGGACATTTCTTTCCTTTATTCCTGAAACTCGAAAACATCACACTAAAAACAGAGGGGAAAAAAGTGAATCAGGTTGAAAATGCTGATAATTATTTCAAGATGCGAAATATTGAAAATCGGCAAGGGTAGGATGAAATATCGCTAATTTTTCATCATATCCTCACTGATTTTTTTTATGCCGAGATTACCCCTTGCATTTTGAACCCCCGTTTTCACCTAAATCATCAGGATGGTGACTTGACCGGGAAACCGGGAATTTTATTGACCAGGAAAAAACCGAGAAATTACCGGGAATTTGATTAAAAACCGGGAATATAATTGACCTAACATAGATTATCCAAAATTCTACTAAAAAAAAAACGACAAATGACCGCTTTCTTTTCATGAATGAAAAAGAGATCTTATCATTTGATCTAAAGACTGTAATATTCGTTTAGCTGATTCTCAAAATATTTAAATATATCTATACGTCATGAGAGGAAGATTTTATATTTCGATAATTGAATTGTTCGTAGCTCAAACCTACAGAAAGAATTATTATCTTAATTTTTTCAAAAAAATGTTTTAATCACGTTTTATTTTATTTGGAACTTATTATAATTATTTATAATTATAATTCGGATTTAGGAGAGAGGAATTTTTGGAATCGTTCTTCCAATTCATAATTTTAAAGTCCCCTTTTCCTAAATTTAAATAAAGAAATAACCTTAGGCAGTGTTCAGAGTAGAAGTATAGTATTCCGAAGGAGAAAAATTTTTGAATTATGCTAGAAAACTTGCTTACATTGTTCAATGAAAATTCATCCTTTTTTTGTTAAACGATCAACTACATGTTTTAAATTTATTCTTGTTTGTTAAAAATCAATTCATCTTTTTTTTTAGTGAAAATTTAAGTATTTAGTTGAACATTGATTTTTGAATTTGAAAACCAAACTATTTCTTAAAAAATTTAAGTACTTCCTGGAAAATTTCATTTTTGTAGAAAATTAATCATCTTTTTTAAAACTCATCTTTTTTCTTAAAATATATCTATTCCCGTTGGAGAATCATCATTATATACCTGAAAGTTCATCAGTTTGGTGGAAAATCAATTTCTTCAACTGAAAATTTAACTGTTCCATTTTTAGTGTAAAATTGATCTTTTCGTGTTCAAAATTAGACAATTCGGCGACAATTTATCTTTTTGAATTGAACATTCAATTATTTCATTAAAACTTCACATATTTTGTTGAAAAATCGACTTTTGGTAGAAAACTATCTTTTCGTTTGGAAGCTAATATTCTTCTTTACGGTTAAGAATTCAAGTTATACATTCAAAAATTGTTCATTTTAGTCGAACATTCATCTAGTTCAAAGCTCTTATGTTTGGTTTAAAATTAATTTTTTGAGCCAAAAATGTCACTTCTATTTTTGTTTGAAAATTTTTATTTTTCTAGTTCAAATTTCAACCATTCTGTTGAAAAATTGTATTTTTTGGCTGAAAACTAATTTGTTGTCAATAATTGAAATATCCTAGTAAAATATTCATCATTTCAGTTCGACATTCGTCTTTCTGGTTTAAAATTCATCTAATTCCGGTAAACATTTACAATGTCATTTGATTCTTCATCATTCTGTGTAAAAATGTAATGATTTGTTTGAAAGTTTTTTTTTGTTTGTTGACAGTCCACTTTTTTCTTAAAGTTAGTTTAACTTATTCCAATAAAAATTCCATAGTTTTAGTTATGAATTAATTTGTTTGCTAAACATCCATTTACCATTTTAAAATTTGAGTATTCAAATTTTTGTTGACAATTAATCTTTTTTGGTAAAATTTAATTTCTCTTTTGGAAAATTCAACTCCTTCAGTTGAAGATTCTTTGTTTCAGTAGAAAACTCTAATGCTTGGTTTGAAATTGGTTTTGTTGAACTAAAAATGCTACTGTTTCATTTTTGGGTGAAAATAATTATTTTTTGAGTTCGAAATTCGACTATTTTGTTTGTTCTTAGAAAATTCTTCTTTCTGTTTGAAAATTAATCTTCTTGTTTGAATATTAAACTGCATGGTTGAATATTGAAGTGCTCCAGTTATATATTTATCTTTTTAGTTAAAAATTCTTCTTCTTGGTTTGGAACTTAACTGTTTTGGTTATAGATGCACAATGTTATTTGAAAATTCATCACATTGTTTGAAAAATGAACTATTTCGTTGTCGTAGATTGATTGTTTTTAATTGTAAGTTTAACTGTTCCAGTCTTTTTAAAAAAATTGATTTTTTATTGTTGTAAATTTGAGTATTCTTTTAAGGAGTGATTCATTTTGCATTGTTTGTTCTGTTGCGTTAAAGGATGTTGAGAATGAAAGTCATGAATGAAAGTCATGAATGAAAATAAATGTTTGTGTTTTGCAACAAATATAAATATGTTACTTCTAGTTGACCGGGACCGCCACCCTGATTATCTTTTACCCTCCGTTTTTTCTTCTGATACAAGTTTGACTTAAAACCTTCCAATTGTTCATACCAATTTCAGAAAATTATTAAGTACTTGCCTGGTTTCTTTTCTCTCATACTCAGAGAGAATGGAGGAAAAATATTAACTGTGGATTGAAAATAATTTTCACTTTGCCAACAGCAAGACACACAAACTCGGGAAAGTACTCTGGGCTTATCGATTCAATTGTAAGTTGGACCATCTCCAGCAGTAATGCACTAAATTTAGTGTAGTCGAGCATAATTGAGGCTCTTAAGTCGAGCTGGTTACTTCTGCGCTTCATTGACCCTTTACTCAACGATTGTTGAGTTTCAGATTACTTCTGAGAATCACTGAAACTCGAAACTACCTTTCACGTCATCCCAGATTTGATTCAACCTTTTCAACCTCGAAATTCCACTTACTAAAAAGAAGAAGAGTTTCAATAAAGATATAGTTGGAAAATACGATATTTTAAACTTGACTATCAAAATTTGAGTATAAATATTTCAGATTCAGATATTCAAATATTTATGAAGAACACACACCAATCTCAATAAATTTCCAAATAATTGAGTCAGCATTAAAGAATTGCAGAAATGTTATTGAAATATTGATACAGGCATACAAAATGTTAATTAATTTCAAGAGCGATATTGTTGCCCTTGATAAAAAATACTTATCTACAATAGAAATAAATGTTTCACAGAAATAAAAGGGAGCTTCCCCAACAATCTCGTCGTTTAAAATAATGACTAATGACAAAAATTCAACGACATGGTTCCCGACTTTCTGGATGTCATTAAAGGTGTTATTTTTGAGGAAATAAATGAGTTGAGAGACTTTCTTCCCACGCGGGATTCATCCTGCATTAAAAGTCATCGTTGACACGATGACATCGGGCTTCAAGCTACATTATCGTGAACCGGATATAGCAATCTTATAGCATAATAATGGATACCCACTCTATCGATTTATCATCCTGTTTTAACATACGAAACCTGAGGTTAGAACTGTCAGAACTGTCTTGCGAATAAAATTGCTGCTTTTTTATCCAGAAGCGTTCTTATTCGCAGTTATATTTATATACATACATTATACGCAATCGATCGCGCAACTTGAGCTATAAATGTTATTCTTTGCTCGAAATTATGCCTGATTGCGAAAAATCACTGGACAAGAAGCGTCCTTAACGAGGGTCTAATTGTTCTGTTATTACCTACTCCCATTTCACGGTATTTTAACCAGTTTCCATGGGTACGACAAAAGTCTGACGAAACTTTTTACGCACTCTTTCTTACCCTGATTGGCTGTATTATTATTATAAGTCTGCTCTCGCGAAATTTTTCTGCGTCGCGAAAAAGAAATTACGATTTCTACATGGAAGAGAAAACAAGGTTTCAGTTGGAACCGTAATGAACGTCGACAAACTTGCTGAAGCAAAAATCAAATAAGTTACTGAAACTAAATTGAAGCTGCAGTTTTTTTTTTGTGCACATTTTCGTGAAACTTGCGAAGACAAGAAATGAGAATTGGAGGAAGGGATGAATTTTTCAATTTTCTTTTCCAGCGTTCTAAACTCTAGAGCGAGGTTCTAGAATGTGAATCGGGAAAAAATTGTCTCCAAGACTGAGCACTGCATTCGTAGGAAAAGCGGTGCACACCTAATTCTTTATTTATAAAAACCCATAATGCTTCTTCTACATTTTTAAATGGTCAGCTTAGCCCTGGTTTACGATATTCTTCGTTTTCCACAATTTCATCTGCATTTTTCTCTAGAATTTTGCTACGTCCCTGAAATCTAAATCTCCTCTTAAACTCGTGAATTTGTAAAAATAATTTAAATTGCACTTATTACCGCTTCTCTCAACTTTCCATCTCGAGAAGAACACACAAAGGACGTTTGTACTCGCAATCTGAATGCCGACTTGAAACAGTTCTCGACTGTTTTTTGTTGATGGAAAAAAAAACTCATTAGCAATTCTTTCCGAGATGCGGATTGTCTGGCGAGAGGAATGCAAAAGTATTAAGAAAAATCGCGAGCACGGTAGATTAATTAATTGAATTTTGAGCGTATTGCCTGCAGCGCAAAGCGATCGTCGAGAGAAGAGAGGGCATAGGTCAATCGACTCTCCCCTCTCTTCATGTACCACTCTCCCCTTCCACTTGTATCTCAGAGTAACCTCTCTCACTCGCTCTCGACCTCAAACTCTCCCAAGTAATGTCGCCACTGTGAACCCTTGCACAATGAACAAAGGGAATCAGTCGTCGGGCAATCGTTGGTTTATCCTTGAAACCAAAGCCAAGCAGTTAATCGATATCTGATCCAGTCAACTGTGATATCGAAGGATTAAAATCACTCAAGTCTTATCGAAAACTATATCAGACAAAATCGAAATCTCCCCAACTTTTCTCCCTGGGGAAAGCCAGCGCATGCAGCAAGCTTTGCCTGATCCAGATGAACTCGTTTGATATTTTTAATCGACATTGCTCGCTGAATAATCGATTACGTAAAAAAGTACGATAACTGCTTCAGGTCGTAATTCCTGTATTGAGATTTGATGAATGACTGTATCCTAGTCTAGAAAAACCAAATATTGGATTCTATCAGTTTTTTTTAATTTCTCTTTCCAACATCTGAATCAGGTTTCCCTAGAATGGGAAAGCTCTTGGAATTTCCCCACTTTAAATTTATGAGCAATCAGAATTATAGTAGGATACTTCTTCTTTTCAAGAATGAAAATATCTATCCAGGATAATTATTTGAATCTTTTTCATCCATTTTGTGAAAAATTCACAGCAGGTTGTGTGGTATTTCAGGTTGTAAATGAGGCTGCGCTAGATCATAAATTATAAAAACTAGGAAGGTGCTCGAGTTTGATAACTAAAGTAATTGAGAAAAGAAGTTGATTCTGCAAACAGCTTTATGAATGGCATTATTGTCAGTCAGTAATAACAGTATAATAAACGGAATGGAAATAATAATTCCAAGGTTTATTGCGCCCATTGATCAGTTGATTTACAGCCTCGCCCAACTATTTAGAGTTTCGAGATCTGCCGGTGCTTTCCAGGGATGACTTGAAACATTCATCTGAACAAGATGAAAGTTCCTTTCAGAAAATTATACAATAGGTACAGGCTTTCTGCTAATTATCGATATTGATTTTTCATTGTCATCCCTTTCATAACTCAAATGGCAAAATGGATGGAAATTTGAATTCTCATTTTATCTTCTAAGGATACTTTTTATTTCCTCCTCAAGATTTGCGCCTATATCAAAATGTAGACTTGATTAGTAATCTTATTTTTTTACAACTTTTTACAATCCAAAGTAGATATAATAGAGGGGGCGGATGTTTCCTGTATAGTATGTTTCTTTTTTCTTTATTCATCGATCGCTAAAACTATAAATTTCCAGGGCGCTGATAAAAATCGCCGCTAATTCGATTAATCGATTAATGCTCGCAAAACGAGAGGAGAAACGTTTTGTGTCCCCCCTGGTTGGCGCGAGGAAGGAAGAGATAAACAAAGAGAGGAGAGAAAGAGAGATGGAAGTAACATGCGAATCTCAGGGGCATCTTGCAACGCGCTGCTTTGGAACGTAGGAGGATCGGGAGGGAATGTGGTTGGGACAGAAGGAGTGTGAGAGAGAGAGAGGAAAGAGATAGAAGAAAAAGGGTTCTGCAGAGTGAGAGAGAATGAAAGAGGTGAAAGAGGAGACTGAGAAGGGACTGCAGCAGGGCCGTCTTTGACCTCTTCGAGGTCTTGAAACCACCTCTAAATATCTCTAATATCTCTGCTCTTCAAAACTGCAAATTGCAGCTCTCCAGTTTTTATTTAATTACAATAATTAATTTTTTTTATACTCGTTAAAATACTCTAACCATTTTCATCCTCGTTCGAAATTAGTGTGCCTATTCTTTTGTTCAAAAATTATACTTTACAATTTTTCAAACATCTTGATCTTTTATTTATCATTTTTCATTCATTCTCATTTCTAACTCCTTCAAGTAGAATATAATTGAGTGTGAGTTGCATGACAATTAGCAAGAATCTGCTGATACGATTAGTAATTTTTTATACGCGCATGCGTACTTTCCAAACACATGATCATAGATTTCTCAAACATTTTTAGCGTAAATATAATGCTTATAGTAAAGTACAATGCTTACCACGTTTTTAGGGTCAATTAGGCCTGTTGCTATAAATTTTACTATTTCATGCATTTGATTTGAAAAATAACTGATTCATAGTTGAAAACCTTTTTCAATTAGTTTAATTTTTACCAAAAATTCAGAAGGAACATATTCCATTAATTCCATCAAGTTACTTTGAATTTACCCATTCAGAATAATAATCCAGTAATCTGAAATCGAATTGAAATTATCAAACATGTAAATGGCGAGAGGTGAATTGGTCCCGGTCGTTGAAAGCTAATATCTCTACAACTAGAGAGAAAATTGCGTGGGGAATCTGCATCTGATCGAATTTCCCTTTTTTTTCTCCACAGAGTTCATTTCCATTTGGAAGCATCGATGCGTCTTATTGTCTAGGATAGAATTGAAGATTTTACGAGGCCCCAGAGCCATGCCAGGACAATCCCATGGGCAAAGACGGCCCTGAGTAGAGGTATGGGGTGAAAGATTGCAAAGAAGGTTGGGGGGGGGGGGGGGCGGGGGAGGGTAAGGGGGGTGGGGGAACCCCCCGGGTCCGACGGGCCCCGAAAAGGGCCGGCGACCGCCAGAGC
>WSXT02204548.1:0-35734 GCA_011762715.2 Neuroterus valhalla | reverse complement strand
GGAGGGGGAGGGGGGGGAGGGGGGGGGGGGGGGGGGGGGGGGGGGGGGGCGTCTGGAGAAGATGCAGGAGGTGGAGGATACTGCAAGGTTCGAACGGTACCGAGAACGATCGGCGAAAGGAAGAGAATGTCGATTGCGAATCTCTAAGCTGAGTAATCGAGCCGACGCCATCCATATCCACCTGCCGCGATTGCTCGTTAATGCCGACTCTTCTCACTCATCCCCCCAAAGTGTCCCCTACGTCTGTTCAGTCCCCCTTCAGTCAAACTGTCACAGCACACAGTCCCAGCAATGACGCACCAACGACTTTTTTTTCTCTCCTTTCAGGGGTAATACGGAGCAAACTGACCCTCAAATACAAAAAATACGGTTGCCATGAGTTGGAAAAATGTGTTTTATATTTCTTATTTAGGTCGAGTTGTTGATTTATGAGGGTATTCTATGGTCTGTTGGTAATGAATTTGATTACTGTTGGAATAAAATATGTCCTAGTTAGATATCATTAATCACAATTTTAAATTTGGCGCCGCAATGATGTCATTGTTCAGCAAGGTAACCTCTTTAATAGGTTATGTTCCAAGTGTGGCATAACGAGTTTGTAGCGCGAAATTTAAAAACAGGATTACGGAGAAGGAAGTGTTGAATTATTATGTATGTAAGATTTAGCTATAGTGTAATTGCAAGTTTGTATGGGAAGTAATTGTAGAGGTTTTGTTTTAATATGATGAAGATGATTTATGAGTATAAAAGAACTATAATGATAGTTTAATTGACTTTTGATTTCACGAAATATAGACTACAAAGACAAATTAAAATCGTATCTTTGTAATTTCGAAAACCTATTATAGCTTACATAATATATTTCTGCTAAAATAATTCATAAGCTTTGTTCGTATCCGTGTTTGAATCATCATTAAATATAAGGCTTCACTGAAAGATCATTAAGAACGACGAATTCTTATGTATCTGAAAGTGATATTATGATTTCACGAAGGTCGAGTCTTCTTTTTCGCGTCTAATTTTGAAATCATAATTAATAGTTGAATCGAAAAACAATTTCTCTAACCACGACTGCTTAAGCACATTAGCCTCCGAGAGTCATTGATGACTCAGAGTTCCATTGAAAAAGGCTCTGTGGGAATGTCGCTCGCTGCTAATGTATAAAATAATCAATCAAAAGAGGTAAAAAATCGCACTTATCTGATCACTTGATTGTCTCTATGATTGATGTTTTCGCTGATAATGGTTCCTTTTTTTTCTTGGATTGCATTCGAGTAATGGTCGTTCCTCGACATTTTGGCAGGGCCACTAATGCCGAGCCTAAGATGTATTTAATAATTGCCGACTTTTGGTATTGGATTTGAAAAAGTAATAAATGGTAATTTTGGAAATTTGAAAGTCGATGAATAACTGAATGTTCGTTCGTCTTTCTCTTTCAAGAGCCAGCATTTGACAACTACTGCCGAAAGATAAAGATAAAAATAACAATCGACACAGAAAGCGAATGCGTGTAATTTTAATTAATCAAAAATTCCTGAAGGGACCTTTGTACCCTGGAGAATCGTGCATTTAGGCGGGTGGGTGAGCGAGCATGGGGGATTTTTCGGTGGTCGTGTCCGAGGGTCGTTCTTCTCACCGTGGAAATAAAAGCCAAATGCGTGTGCATCAGTATCTCTCCTCTTCTCTCCTCTCCCCTCTCCCTGAGGCTCCAAGTATCGAAGATAAGGTTAAGTTGGGCGAGAAGTTAGCTAGCCGAGGCAGGCAGCCAGCAGCAGCAGGGAAAAGAGACAGGGGGACAATTCCCTGGAGGAATTTAACGCATGGATGAAGCTGTACCGCGAAGGAGGATGGGATACGTAACGCAAAGTAAATAAGACCTGGTGCCCCAGGCAGATTTCGAAACTTCCAAGAGCCCAGGTCTTTGCGTTGTTGAAATCTCATGTGCCCAAGTCATGTGCACTTTGCACTAGTTTCGACTTTGTCTGTCTCAACAAGCCTCACACAACCAAGACAACTTGTAATTAATTTCAGACAACTTTTTCTGTCTGCATTCCAATTCTGACACGTCAAAGCCACCACCACTACCTTCATGCATCCCTTATTGAAGCCTGAAACTACATTTTCATTTGATTGGCTTAGAGGGGTAGAATCCTTGCGGTTGATTTGCCACGTCGATCGATTTAAAATTTGCTTGATTATCCGCCTGATTTGTTGGATCTAAACCAGATTGCCAAGCATCTGATCCAGTTTACTTTTATCCCAGCTTTAGGGGAGTTTGCGAATATTGGAATAAAGCGGCTTTCCAAAGTGGAGGAAAAAATTTCGAGCTGAGGAATCAATTATATTGATGGAGTTTAATAAAGATAACTGAATATTGGCATCCTGTTGTAATAAAGTATTAGTTCTATTTAATTTTTTTAATGCAAGAGTTAGAGTTGATTTCGAAAACTTTGAGCGGACTCTCATGTCGAGATACACTGTATTGACTGCATCTTTCAGATACGTTTTTTTCTCAACTCGTCTCTATTGGGATGGATCAAGTTACACAACCCTGGACCTAAAACCATTTCCTGATTGATCGTTTTTTTACCCGCGGGGTGTTTATTAGTATCCCGACAATTTGAAAATTCATCAATCATCGGGGGATCTGCTTTTATTTCGAGAATGATCTTGAATCACTCTTTCACACTGATGCGTCATAGAATATTCAGTATGCCCTGAAACAATGTCATGTTGAAACCCGAATAACATCTGGTATTAACAGGATTGTGAATAAAATAAAAAGTTTGAAAAGGATATAATAAAATCATGTGGTATATAAAAATGGTTTTTATATTCAGAAAAAGAAAAAACGTTCTGGTATACTTTTTTTCTGCATTTTGAACTCCTTTTTTCCGAAGCCCTTTGCTTTGTGTAATCAATTTTATTTCTTTTCTCACTCAACAAATTGCTTCTTTGATATTGAAATTTTGCTCTGACTAAAAAAGCACAAGAGAAAATTTAACGTTAAGTCTTTTTTGTGGTTTCAGGCAAGTTTCTCGCATTATTGAATATTTTCAACATATGGTGGTGAGAATAGACGCATACCGTGAACTTTATCGATTCATAAATTTACTTCAGCTATATCGACCATCTCTAACTCAAATTCGTTGGAGCGTAGAAGAAGGCGTTTGACTCTTTATAAACTTGATCCTCTTTTTGTAAGTTACAAGTAAAGAAACAAGTTAAAACTGCATAAAGTTTGCGGTTTCAAAAACGAGAGAAAGAATATCAGAACTGTGATTATCACTTAAAAATTAAGGAGTGAGTGGCACCCGAAAAAAGTCCAAAACGAATAAGGACGTATAGATCTCGGCTTGGCTCTGTATTTTACACAAGAAATAAATTCGGTTGTAAATCACCTCGGACTTAATAATCCCCATTGATTGAAACCAATGCCCGTGTATGCGACACCAAAATACCGACGTCGCATAGCATAGAAGAGGCATTGTTCCTTCAAAACCAAACGACACAACTGCATCGATGCGATAAGTTTTTAATTGCAATACGGCCTTCTTTTACCACTTTTTCAATTATTTTTGTTGTCAACTCGTATTTTGGGCGATTGCAGCCTTGCACCGTTCCTGTATGATATGGTACATATAGCCATACAGAGGCGGACAACGCTCCCAATAAATAAGAACAATACACATTGTTAGGACAGCTATAATTTACTGGGGAATGCAAGCAATGCTATAAATACGTCAAGTACAGCGGCAGCACGTGGACTTTTTTCGATCCCTGGGTTCTAATTTCTAAAATGGTCACGCTTTTTTGGCCCCTGTTGCAATCACTTTTTGCACAAGCGACGAAAGCCAGGAACAGAGGATGAGACCTCATTTATTGAATACTCGAAATACGATGAAGAGTTATAAATTCTCTTCTTTCCTTCCTCCTTTTCCTATTCTTTTTTTCTTGCAAAGGTTCACAGCAGTTCTTCTCTAGCGTTGAAAAAAAAAACTGGAAGTCAAAAGTAACGGTAGAAAAACCGGTAGGCTCGGTACGTCCTTTTTGAGGAGTTGAAAAATGTAGTAAGTTCCAAGCGAGACGAATTTCATTTGCGATGTCATTTTTGCCCTTTATGTTACGAGATGTTTATCGACTCCGAGATCGCCTCTCCAAAGCAAAAATGCCGATAATTATTTCGCCTTTGTTCTCACGCTTGCGGGAAAAATTGTACGGATAAATTATATGTATGATGGCTTGATGAAGGGATTACAGAGAGAATCAAAGCGCAGAATATTGATGTGAAGTTTTTTGGGAGCATTTGTTAACTGGTTTGGATGAAAGGTAAAATTTTAATTTTTAACTAATTGCTTCACCGCAATTGTACATGTATCTACGTTCTAGAGGGTATTATAATACATATACTCCAGATATAAAATATTTTGTTTTGATTTTAAATAGAGCTCATTGACCCTCGTTTTAAAAAATAAAATTCCGAGAAAAGTTATAAATTATTTCAAAACTTCACCTCTCAATTTGAACGGTCTTTAAACTTAACCGTAAGTTATCAAGTTACACGCTCATAGAAGAAAAAGGATGACAGAAAAAATGTGGGGAAAAATTACCGGAAGGGTAGAAAAAAGGTCCCTTTCTGCTTTTCCCTCCTTGGAAAAAAAATCAAGCAGGAAATAGAGCGACAAATATAATGTTTTAATTCCGTTTTGAGACATATACGGAACAAGGAAAAATAATTTCAATTACGTAATTTGAAAAACAGCTCTGTTATGAAATATTATAAATTATTGCCAAACCTTCTTGGAATAATTGTTGCATAATCTTCGATTTTACATAAGAATGTAAATATTTGGTATACATGAAGAGAAGAATACTCAACGTTTTAATTAAATGAATGAGAATTTACCAATTTTATGACTGAATTATTAAAATGGTCTAAAGAAAAAATACATACATATTTATTAATTAATTCTGTGATGGTCGGTTTGGGAACCTAACTTTTGGTTTGCATTTTGCAAATATAACGTTTTCATTGCTACTGGGAATTTAACATATGGCAATAGAAAAATGAGATAATTAATTTTCACAATTTCAATTGCATTACTGCGGGGTAGTTAGTGTTATGCTCTGACGTGTGAAAATAAAAAGTGAAATGTGGCTGTGGAATGTGAAATAACATATATAATCGACCCCCATATTTTCTGTGGATACGATATAATGGGTTTCTTTATCTACATAGGCGCATCTATTGTAATTCTCCATTGTTTCAAAACTGGATTTTTCTCACCATTGATAACGCAGGCAACATGATCATGACAAATGTAACCGAAGTATCTGGAATTTAAAGAAGAAGATTCCACAGCATTTGAATAACCTGGGCACCTGCATTTATCAAAATACTTAACGGCATCTTTCGCCTTGAAAAGTGGGATTTTTCCCTGAAAGCTCGCTCTTAGCCTTTATCTTGCACCTGAAACTCTCTTTATCTTGCACCTTCGAGGTGGTCTCAATTCGATATGGCCGATGATGATTGAGTTGGGTAAAGCCAAGTTCGGGTAATAAATGCCGGCGACCGCCAAGCATTACGAGTTGCAAACCGACCTTCACGCTTATAAAACACTTCTTGAGCTTGACCAGCACTTCCCTAAACTCATACCTCGTCAAATTGTAAATGTTACGAGGTGTCCTAATAGTTTTTGATTGTCGGCAAATGCGCTTCAGCTACGCTTTCCGTAGGATCCTGTTACACCACGTTAGTGGGGTCCGGTCTTCCTCCTTTTCTTTCCGGAGAAGAATCGAGGAAGGAACTTGCTCGTCATTTACCAGCTAAACAAGACATTTCAAGATTTTGACTCGGGCTCAAGGACCAGTCGAAACCCGGAATTCGAAGCTAAAACTGTCAAACAAGAACCGCCATAAATCACGTCCAAGAGCCAAACCATGCCCGTTACCTCGAGTTCTGCCTCCCTCCTCTTTGGCCTCACTACCATGTTATAACTACGCTATGGCAATGACTATGACTATACCGTTAACGTCCTGCTGATTCCATAATAATTTCAGAAAATTACCCTCGCCACCCGCTGTCCGCATTGTCCGCTTTCTTTTGTGTCCTCCTGTTCCTGCTCGAATTGGCTTGCACACGCGCGAGTTATGGTGGCAATGGCCTTGAAAAAAACAACGAAACGAGACGACTTATTTCCGGATTGCACGAAAGATGTCTAGCCTCCTAGAAACTGACAACTAAATAAGAAATCAGTGAATTCTATAACTAACCTAACCCCCAAGTTATACGTCGCCAAGCAGCAGCTAAGCGCTAAGCTAGGCGGCATTCTGTGTAAACCGCACAAAAAACGACCCATCCTATGCGTCTTCTAACAATCTAACGCTTTAAACGGGTTTTTCAGTTCCGTAAAGTCAGCGTTATACTAAGGATAGTTTTCTTCATTTAGTTTGTCACAAAAACCTCGACATTTCTCGGAAGGAGAGCAAAAAAAAAAAGTAGCTTTAAAAATCTACTTCTGGTTTTTCCAACTTGAGGTTTCGTAGAGACGTGAGGAAACTCGCTTCTACAAGGTTGCAAAATTCAGAGCGAATAGGGGCAAATGTTACGATTTGACAATTTCGAACGTTTCGTTCCTTAAATTCCAACATTCTATATTTTATTTAAACGTTATTAGATTTGGTAAATAGACATGGGAAGTAATTGTCTAGGTTATATAAGTTTTATACCATAAAGATAGATCTGACAAGTATTAACTCTTTCTTTCACGCAAGAAGAGAAATTTCACCCTCAGAGTTTGGTTGACTTTTCCGGAAGCAAAGCATCATGTTTGATGCATAAAAGGCAAGCGGGAAGTGAATTTCACGTAAAAGGATAGGTCATCCTCGTTTTGTATAATAAACTGCAACAACTATCGCTAATTAGGCAGACTCAATTCGTTCAACTCGCTACTGAGTCATAGTAAAAATAACACAAGACGTTTGTAATAACTTGGACAGTAATGGAAATTTTTCCTAGCTAATTATCCATCTTTATGACTTCATTTCCGCAGGGCATAAACTGCAAAGCTATGCAAAAATTATTACTTTATTATCCTAAACGCATGCTCAAGAATATCGCGATTGAAATACTTTTTACTCGACTTTTAATGACATTGCACACGAAACAAGTTTCCTTGTTTGAATTAAAACTTTATAACAAGGTGCCAAGAGGTTTTATTTATCTTTATAAACTTCCAAGAGCAAGTTCGTGAAAATTAAACTCGAAATTAAATTTTAAATGGGAATGCATAGTTCAGAATTTTGCGAGGAATTTAGTAGTTCGACTTTTGATCGTTTATCGTTTGAAATTTCAAAGTTAAATCCTTCTTATTTATTCAACGATTATGATTGCAGATCGTTTAGAATTCAGAAATTGTTTATTAAAACTCAAGTCTGTATTTATACTTGCTGGCAAATTTCAAACCGAATGCCTCAAGAGTCAAGTAATTGTATAATTGATATATTTTTCGAGATATTTTTTATTTTGACATTGTTCAGTTGCTATTAAGGTTACACAAATTGATTACTTGTGAAAGATTTTCAACTTGAAATTGCATAATATGGAACTTGTAAAATAAAGAGGCATTTCATTTATAAATTTTGAGCGTTCTTAATTGGAACTGAACCAGTGAAAGCTAAACAAAGCTGATTTCGTTTTTTGACGAAATGGCATTTCTTGAAAAATCATGATTTCTCGCAATTTTTAACCTATTGTAGTAAAAAAATTGACATCCAGCGAATTTTCCACTCTGACACTTTGTATTGAAATGTATTCCAATATTTCAAAATTTCAAAGAATCTGAAAGAAATTTATGAAAAATACTAAAATGATGATTTTTCACCAATTTGGCGGTTATTATAGGATTTTAACTAATATTCAACAATTGAAGATAGATTATTATAAATATTAAATATTGTTATGCTTTGGAATATGTACTAATTACTGATCATTTTTTCCCTTTAAATATTGGTAATTTGTTTATAAAACAAAAATATATATATGCATAGTACTCAAATGATGTTCAACGATTTATGTGTCATTCCATAAAATCATTATTAAACTGATCCATCATCTTCCAAAAAATCAATAATCCACTCTCTTGGTTTGAACCAGTGGAATTTCACTGGTTTTCAGTGAAATTTTACTGAATGAAATAGCTAGAAGTCGGTCACCTAGAATCAGTCGGAATCAGTGAAAATTCACTGATTTGGTCACTTAATTGAACGAGCAACTCGATGATTGTGCATGAAAATGTTTAAATTGCATTTTGTTATCAGAAACTGAACAAGATTTGCGTACAAAGATCACAGAATACATTTTAGAGTGAAAAAATTATTTCTTGATTGTTCAAATTTCATTATTGTAAGGTGTTTCAAATACCTTTTGGATGTAATATTGTAATCCACTGAATCAGCCAGTAGAAATAAGCCTCTGAGGAACCGTTAGTGGTTGCGCTAACACTAATTCAATTCTGTGAAAAGTTTTTCGAAATCATTTACTAAAATTCCTTGATTCCCCAGTGGAAATGAAAAATTCATGAAAACTAGGGCTACTGTTTGAAATAGTGAAAATTTTACTGGTCCAAACCAAGAGAGTACCGAGATTTCAGTGGACCCATTGAACTCATCTGGTTGAAAAGGCCAGACAAATAATTTTCAAGAACTTTCAGCCTTGGATAAGCTTACTAAATCGCAATATTTTTCCAAATATTTCAAATTTCGAGTCAAGCATCAGAATCCTTTGTTCCCGCTTGTTGATATATAATGTATTCTATTGCCGTTTTAACAATAAAATATCAAATTATGCTACAAAGAGGAACGCGGAAATTCCAGTGGCGACTAGAGCGAGAAAATTGCTTCGGTAACGCGGCTGTGATTCGTTTCAGGATTCTCAGGATTATAAAGTATGAATACCTGAAGGGCAACAACTAGCAAAGTTCGAACAAACTGTTTGGCAAACAGTAAAAGCATAAACTCATGAATCCTCACATAATGTCAGAATGCCCCAAGAGCCATAATATATTTATAATTCAAAATTCAGTTAGCTTTCATAAACTCTCCTGAATCCTCACATAATGTCAGAATATGCCCCAAGAGCCATTATATATATTTATAATTCAAAAAACAGTCAGCTTTTTGTTATTGTTGTCTTAATGGGTTTAAAGATCGTTGCATTGCAGAGTAGACAATTTACATATCGCAAGGTGAGTCAGCATTCCTAATTAGGGGTAGCGGAAGATTCCATTAATGAATTGAAAATGAGATGAATTCAATTTCGCGAGTCTTGGTTCCATTAAATATTCTAAGGAAGCAGTGTATGTAGATCTCTCAACTAAGCTTGGGAATAATTCAAACACAACTCTTGAATTTCACGAAACAATATATTCTTTAATTTTTAAACATTGCGTTTTAGTTTTGCAAGTTTGAGGGAATACAAATTGATTGAATTTGCAAATGTATTGTTAATATTGTAATAGTTCCTATCGAACCTGAAACTTTTGTACCGTATTGTGTTCCAGGGACCTTTTACTTTGATCAAAATAATCAGTAATTTCAAAATTTAGGGTAGTGAATGTCTATTTTATTATCAATTTATGCTTCTTGTACACATCGAACATTAAATAGAAGTGGAGAATTTAAAGTAAAAAAGAACCTTTTCAGCTTAAAGGTCCTAGGTTAGTTTAGTGTTGCCTGGAGTCTAGACTCTAGGCAGCCAGTAAATGCATTTACTAATTTGCTGATAAATTTTGCTGCGTCCTAAGTACCCCAGAGTAAATATCTATTCTTCCTCCGCTTCGTGGTTTAAGCTCTTCCTTAATAATTATTTGCTTTTGGCCATCCGACCTCTTAATATGGTTACGCTCAAATTTGTCACGTACGAGTACATTATGTGAAGGGCAGAGAATATAGTTTTTGTATTTGCCTAAATCCAATCTTTTCCTCATTTTTCATTTCCTTGCTTTGAGTACTTCCAGAAGACCATTTTGTTTCTTGTATTTATAATTTAAATTATAAATACGAGAAAATTCGTATCCTACTTATTCTAAAATTGTTTAAAATTGTAGATCCGAGGTGTGGGAGAGTAGATTCTGTGCATTGCAAAGTGAACAGTGAACACGTCTGGCCGAGACGGTCGCCTAACACTAACGAACCTCCGGCTGATAATAATAAGGCTAATGTACCAAAGAAAGGAATGCAGGGGATATCAAAAAAGAAAAAAAGCGAAAATCCCAGCTAACGAGCGCCTCCCTAGGAACGAATTCTGTTTTAGAAAATAAAAAGAAATGAAATCTCCTTCCGAGAAAAACGTGACTCGGCCAAAATTATCATAATAATATCGGCTCTTTTTCAAGTGGTTAATTCATCAATAAACATTAAGCATCGACTCAACCTACCCTCGAATTCATATTATGCCCTTTAAAACTCTGATAACGGGCGAGTTAAAAATGTAAAATTATTCCTTATTTATCGCGCAGACCATTTGAGTTTTTTAAGTACATATCTGAATGGCAGAATTGACTCGAGCTTGAAAGTATAAGACTGACTGAGGTAAAGACGATAGGATGAGTGCTGGGGCAGAAAACCACTGAAATAATCAGGTTGCCTGAGAGCAACCGCTATAGTGCGAAAGTGTTAATTACTTTGTACTAGAGTCATTTCAGTAATTAATGATTGTCGCCTGTGCTATTCATTTCACGTAATTTAACGTATAGAATGGATTAATGACATTTTGCTGGAAAATTCAGTTCAAAAATCTAATTTAATTACATTTCTCGCCGCCTTTCCATTTTTTAGCAAAAGCGAGAGTAAAAGGCATTTTTCCAGAAAGAATGTTTGTAATATGGACGAAAGATGTTATTAAATGTTTAGTAGGAATTTCGTCTTTGATTGAAAAAGAAGGATATGCGTGAGAAAAAGAGTATTAATGATGGTGATAATATGGGTGGTAGATGGTGCTTAAATCTTGGATGGATCTTGTTATCCGAAGTCATAAAGCCAGTGAAACGCGATATATACTTCATTGCTTCCCTGTATTATGAAGTAATATGATAATGTCTTTATATCCTCCTTTACTTTTTTGCCTTCATAATACGAGGAAGAATAAAGGAGCGTGGCTGGTATTCAAACTAATAATACGAATTTAGACGTTAGTTGAGGAAAGTATGCCGTGAGTTTGTGATCTAACTGGTAATAAGATTACGGAACCCCATTTTCGCGTGACACAAAATGCCACTACGCGTTGGTTGTCCCATTCTCATCCAAGAACCACGCGTTACGAATCAGTGGTTCTCAATGCCCTCGATTAAGCTGCAAATTTAGGGTCAAAGGTGTCTCGAATCGAGGGTAGAAAGTCGCCAGCTTCTCCATTCTCATCACCTTTCAACCTAAGCAACGAGCCTTGAACTTGGCATATATTATTAGGTTCATTTCCTCAGAAACTTGATTGTACATTATGTATAAACACTATGTAAACTCTATATCGTGTCAGCATTATTGGCTTTTGTTCATAATTTTGTTAGTAGCTTGCCTTTAATGGTATACCTAATATAGGAACTCATTATATACTCAATATTCATCACGCCTGTCTCCGCTTTAATAATTCCTTTTCTTCGCCTCATTAAATCAAGTTATTTTCTAATTTCCTTCGGGTGAATACTAATTGAAATTCATCTGCTTTGTACAAAGTTGTATCAGAGAGGAGCATAGTAAAGTTCCTCTCCTCTCGCCTCATTTGGTGAAATAACGGTCGAAGTGCATCCTATAGCTATATGTATAGCTAGCTACAGCTATTGCAGATAGCTGCTGCTGCTGCCGCCGCCACCGCTGTATCTGCGAGTCGCTAAGGCTTAGGCAGAGAAAATATATACCTTTTGACCTTTCCTTGAACAACTTGTAGGCACGTCCCGCGTCGAACGTAACCTCCGATGCAACCTTACGTTGCATACCATTGCTAAGTCCGTTAGATCGATAACCGGAATTTCAGATGCGCAACATTATCGCGGTGTACCTCTTACGCTTTTATGCCAGGTGCTAAGAAGAAACTTTGAACATGGCTCATTATGCGCGTATATAGCTTGAGTATATCCCATATTAACTATCCGCCTCGCTATCCGTACAGACACTTCTTTTTCAAGCCCAACAATCTTCATCATTCATCCCAACTTGTCTGTGTGAACAACGAACCAGTGGAACACAGATTGTTGGAACTTTGGAAGCTATGAAAGAAGTAAAGAATGTCTTTGAGTAAAGCTGGAAGCTGATCGGAAATGATCAAATTGAGCAATACTGAAATCGATTTATTCGAGCGGGAATCGTGTTTTAGGGGTCATTCATCATGAAGAGATGACATTTCAACAACAGGGCTTTCAACTATGCTTATTCTTGATGAAAATCCACGATGAGCATGCTTCATTTCCCGTTGGCATAAATCTCTGAAGGAAATATTATTTGATTTTAGTATTATGTACTGCTGGAAACCAAATTTGCTTGGAAAGTTATACGACTCATGCCATATACTTCCTGATGCTTGTTCATGCAATTTGAAACATGCTCAATAAACTTTTCCAATTACACTTTCTCTGAGGGTGTGTGTGTGTGGTTGTGTGTATATCTTTTGGGGACTTCTTCCCAAATCAAACACAAAATCGGTAAGCTTAATCGAAAATGCACAAAGTTAAATTTGCTCCTGACCTTTCGTATCGTTATTCCATTTACCGAATGTAACTTGGAACGTGGTGGAAGTTTGTGTATAGACGCGGGGAAGCGGGACACAAACGGGGTTTGTCAACAAATGTCAACGATCGGTGGAAAGTTGAATTCAGGGTAAGAGAACTCGAAGGAGTGAATTTCGATGCAAAACCACAGCCAGCAAGTTATATGAACCTCGGCTTTGGGTGCTAAACGGTTAAAGGTTATGCAAGATCAATATCGGCTTTCGAAACATCTCTGCTGCATAATACAAGTGCATCAGCATCCATTCGCCGCTCGAGAACAATGCTTCCACTAAAAATAACATTTTTTGCGAATAATTGAGCCTTTTTAATAATTCAAGTTTATCCCTACATTTTCAGCGTCCTTTCCATCAACATTCAGATTCCAGAAAGCGGTTATAATGTTTTGAAGAACAGATAATTGAATAAGTGTACACAGCTGTACACCTGGGTTAAATATTTTTTCAAGGAACCATTCCGTAATCTAAACATGTCCCTATTTAAAGATTGTCCTTAAAAGCACATCAAGTTATCTAAATTCCAAGATACCTTAATTTACCGCAATTAGTTGGACATTATCGAAAAGCGAGAAAATCTTTATGGAGACTCACGTAAATGGAGATTTAGCAATCAGATTTGATGACGGAAACGCATGTTGTCTTGTTGAAAGTTGAAAATGTTTACAGAAACCACTAATAGCAGTTTTATGTGTTCACAGAGACGCATTATTTAAACGCCTCATTCACTGAAAGCCTACAATAGTATCGCTTTTACGATTATCTCCGTTTTTCACAACTACTAGGGTCTAGAGTTTAGCAGAAGCGCAGTGGGTTGGTTTCCTAGCCTAGATCTTTACCGTCTCTCTCTCTCTCTCTCTTTTTCTCGTTACCTTTTTTTATCTCTCTTTCTGTTTGGGTACGAAATCTAGGATGACGATCGATTAACGCTTGATGGAACACAAAAATGGAGAAACTCTTTGGTAAAGTGTATCCTGAAACGAGACTCATTGAAGCGACATGTGTACTATGCGTTTTTTTACGCGTGTCATGATGACGTGCTGAAGGAGAATTCGCTTTGGCAGGCACAAATCCTTTGTACGACTGAGGGGTTGATATTTTAAAGGAGCTACAAATTGAGGATGAGCTATAGATCCGAGGAAAATAAGGTGTCAAAATTATGATAAATACCATCTTCAGTGCCTAAAAAGTTTTTTTACATTAGGGGAGCTTGTCTTAAATTTTTGACGGCATATCTGAAAATAAAAATTGGAAAGTGTCCGTAAAATGTTGTACCTTCTTCATGGAGTAAAGCAAAATATTATCACATTAAAGCAATTGCTCGTCTGGATGAAATCTTAGCAGCACTTCCCTATATTGTGCAACAAAGCTAATGACAATCAGCAAGAAACCGGTATCATCTCGTCGCCCCAGAGTTGACTCGTGCACGATAATTGACATGAGCAATTACGACGCTTTCTCTAAATGAGTATCGCGTGACAATTTCAACCACGAAATCGCGTGCACTAAATATTTTCCTTCAATGTGTACAGAACACGTTGCGGGTAAAGACGACCTCTAAACAAATTATCATATTTGCAAAGTCACATTTGCGTTAGTGAAATGAATAGTTTCTATCACGCAATCTATCTATGTATCACTGTTTTCATGAAATGACGCGTGGAGGGTAAATATGACGGATGGAAAAATCTGTTTTCTATTATATGTATATAGTGTTGTACTCCACAGGGTTGCTAGAGAAAAGCCCCTGATGTTGGATTATTCGTGAATTGGAATAAACATGATACAGGGTATTACTATTCTGAAAGTATAACAGTCATTATTCAAATTCAAATAATTTATGTACCCCTCTGATTATAGAGCAACCTGCTTAAATAAATAATTGCTAAAATTTTCATTAGTATGAAATATTTATTTGTATTTTAAGAAACTTAGGCATATTAAAAAAAAAGTGGGCATTTTACCTCGCATTTTACTTTCTCCTGGCCTTTTTTATAAAAGAGTATCAATAATGACGATTATTGATCACCAATATTCATGTTTCCCTCGCATCTACCCAATCCCAGAAGTCAACCACTGAAAAAAAATCGATGCGACTTTGAATATTAATACCACCGTTTTATTGCCCAAGCATGAAAAAGGTAAGGTGGGTTTTTTTTTCGAAGTGGTACCACTTTGGGAGAGTCTCGCTTATCTGAATCGGCAAGCGCCTCTGCATGATTCGCACGCGTCTAACCATCGAGCTTTTGTAAGAGATGCATGTATTTGTAATCTATAATGTGTATACACACTGGAGGTAACTTGGCCGTGTCTGACGGTAAAATTGGCGCGATTCCAAGCGAGCACACAAAAACGTCGGACGCGATAAAGCGATCCGTCCATTCTAGAAATAGGCACCTGGAATTTCAGTCTGGGAGGGCCGGCTGGTTCATCAGTCCCCTGGGACATCGTTCAGGACCAATAGGTTTTTTTTTCTTTTTTTTTTCCTGCCATGCCAGGTACCCGCGTCTCTCTTCCTTCCTCAGACGACGAAGACGACGACTCAAAGTCGATACACAAGTTCCTGTTGCAATTTCATGGGGGCGGTATAAGTATAACGCTTCAGGTCGACTTTGACCATTTACAATTTTACATATCAAAGCCAAAGGAAGTAAGTAGAATATTTTTTGATCACGCAAGTTTTGCATCGTTCATCGAACCCTGTCGTCTCTAGGCTCTTAACCGTGATCGATTACTATCGACGTGCGTATTTACGGAATTGCTTCCTTGTCTTGATGTCATGCTTCTGATGCGGGTTCAGTCAATACTGGGGTAAGATTCACGTACTTGATCATTTCTCTTGTCAGAGAAAAGTCCTTGCTAATCCTAATACATATTTTTAATTACAATATGTGCGAAAAAGAATCACATAAATATACAAGTTTGTCACTGGACGGCAAAATCAGGAAATTTACCATTTTTTTCAAGGTTCTAGACTTGGACTTGAAACTCAAATTGAAATTAATGAATTTGCAAAAATATTTGGATAAATAGCACTTTTTCTTAGGGGTGATCAAACAGGTGAATTTGATTAATACAAAATATTTCGGGTCCCCTATACATAATAAATGACCCTTCTCCTAATTTCCTTTTAATTTTATTTGCTCACTCAAGGCTCGGATTTCCGGGCAATTTCATCTTGCCTGACGTCTTCATACCTGATGCCATGAGAAAAAGGTACGTTATTCGCTCCCCCATCCAAAATCACACATTCAAATAACCCCATTGTCTGGCAGAACCTGTATGTTTTCCCTCCGTACTTAGATGACGTAGTAGATATATAAAAATTAACGTCGCTCAAAGGTCAGACGCAATAGTCGAATGGAGTTAAATCCCGAATTAGGATCTATGACATATAACCTTAGGGGCGCCTTGCAGGAAGAAATGGAAGATTTTATATGGGATGAAACCAGAGTGGCAGGTCTGCACACGTATGCATGTGTATTGTATATCTTCTACTTTATACGTGAATCTTGAGGCTGCAGTGTTCATCGCGTGCTCTTTGTGCTTTGAATCCACCTATGAAGACCCAAGGGTCTCGAGTAGATTAAAAAAAGGAAAAAAAAAAGATGGAGGGAGAATACAAAAGATGTGTGGACCGCCGGAGAATGTAAATCATGAAAGATCGTGGAACTTTTGTGGACTAAATATTAAGTTGATCCATGATATATAAAATAGCCATAACTCCCCTCGATAAATATCCGGGAAATTATACCCTGTTCGTTTTTTTATTCACTTCTGTTTGGATTGCAGGACAATATTATCTCTGTCAAAAGTCATACACGAGTCAACAATCCAATTGCGAAATTGTGCAATGTTATAGTGGCATTGTTTCTTATTGTGTTTGGTATAATAAACAGTTTTGTTCTCTTTCAGAATGTTGTTTTAATATTTCCCTTACACATATGTTATACTACTTTGTTTTAACAGCTTTGTTTTTCTTGTTTCAGTTCTCGACGCGCTCTATGAGTAAATCTAATGGAGCCACACTGCCGAAAGCAACTGCTAGGTGAGTTTTGATTGAATTTTAATTACTTGGAAGTAATTTTGATAGCATATCGAACCATCACAAGAGATGCCACCTAACACGAATCGATAATTTCTAATCTGCGTAATCACAAAGGGCACTTAGTGCTTCATTTTAGTACCTTACAACAGATGAAAATTTTCGGAGCCTTTGAATTTGATTGTCAATCATACGCTCATTGCAGAATGTTCAATTTCCATCATGTTAATTCAAAACTGTTTATGGTATATATCAAGATTCTAACGTTTTAAAATTTGAATCATATGTAGAATAATATCCTATAAATGAAGAGGATTCAAATGAAAAGTCTTTTTTTTACTCCAAATTTATCAGTAATATAAGAAGAATGGTATTTTCTTCCTTGGAAACGTTGAGAGATTTATTTCCAATTGTGGAATATACATTTTCTTCATAGTAATATTTTAAAGGAGGAAATTTCCTTAGACGTATCGTACATTTGATGCAATCCTCTTACATCTGGTAAAAATGGATAAATCTTCTTGAACTAAAAATTTATCAGTAAATTAAAAAAAGCACACTATTTTTCAATTATTCCATGTTCTTTTGCTCTGATATTTTCTATATTATAGTATGATCTTCCTTCGAAACGTTAAAAGATTTATTTCCAATTGTGGAATATAAGTTTTCTTCATAATATAATTCTAGAGGAAGGAATTTTTTTGAACGTATTTCCGTACATTTTATGCAATCCTCTCACATCTGGTATGTTCGCCTTCGAATCGCATGACAGTCTCGAGAAGATGTTTTGATCTTTTCCAAGTGGATATAAAGTTGAAGTATCCTCTGAGCTTGAATTTAGCCTCACTTGAGCATTCTGCTATTCCAGCAAGTAACATAGTACTACATTTTGGATGAGTCCCCTGTCATACAAACACTTTTAAACACTAAAAATTAATAATCTTATGTCACTAGATAAAATATTAACGAATTCTGTCTTCATTTGTTGGATTTGTTATCAATTTATTTTATCCTTGATATACCTGTCCTGTTGGGACGCCCGAGTCATATTTGGTTCAGTTGAATACATGGGAGGGCACAGTCTCCCGCTAACATGCCAACAGCACGCGGTATTCTGGGACAGTCCCCCATCCAAGTGCCAGTCGCGCCCAACGCTTCTTAACTTCAGTGATCGGACGGGAACTGGTTTTTTGAGCGTGACATGGCCGTTGGCATTGTCCCTATCTTTCCAGTAGAAAATTCATTCTTTGGTTGAGAAATCAACTATTTGATGAAAAATTCATAGATTGCCTAAAAATTTGAATGTTTCGTGGAAAATCCCTCAATTGAGTGGGAAATGGAATCATTTTATTAAAAATTAACAATTTTTTTGTGAAGTCATCCATTTGTTTAGAAATTCATCTTTTCTTAATAAAAGCTCAATCACTTGGCTAAAATTCCATCTATTTTATTGAAAAATATTTTTTGTTTGTTAAGATTTCATATTTTTGGTAGGAAATGGAATCATTTTTCTTAAGAACCAAGTTTTCTGTTTGAAAGTTCGATCTTCTTATTGGAATCAGTGGGTTCAACATTCATCATTTTGGTATAAAACTTAATTGTTTCAGTAAAAATTTTAACTGCTTGGTTGGAAAATCAACTGTTGTTCGGAAACTTGAACTCATTGATTGCAAATTCAATTATTTGGTTAGAAAATATCATCACTTCATCCAAAATTGAACAGTTTTGTTTTAGATCATCCAATTGTTTGAAAATTTATATTTTCTTATCAAAAGCTCAATCACTTAGTTGAAAATTCATCTATTTTGTTGAAAAATATTTTTTTTTGTTAGGATTTCATATTTTGAGTAGGAAATGGAATCATTTTTCTTAAAAAACAAGTTATCTGTTTGAGAACTCAATCTTCTTATTGAAAATTGGTCTTTTTTATTAAAAAAACTTGATCAGTGGGTTCCAAAGTCATCTTTTTGGTTTGAAGGTTAATTGTTTCAGTAGAAATTTCCACTGCTTGGTTGGAAAATCAACTGTTGTTCGGAAACTTGAACTCATTGGTTGCAAATTTGATTATTTGGTTAGAAAATTTCATCACTTCCTCCAAAATTGAACAATTTTTTTGGAAGGTCATCCAATTGTTTGAAAATTTATATTTTCTTATCAAAAGCTCAATCACTTAGTTGAAAATTCATCTATTTTGTTGAAAAATATATTTTTTTGTTAGGATTTCATATTTTGAGTAGGAAATGGAATCATTTTTCTCAAGATTCAAGTTTTCTGTTTGAGAATTCAATCTTCTTATTGAAAATTGGTCTTTTTTATAAAAAAAACTTGATCAGTGGGTTCCAAAGTCATCTTTTTGGTTTGAAGGTTAATTGTTTCAGTAGAAATTTCAACTGCTTGGTTGGAAAATCAACTGTTGTTCGGAAACTTGAACTCATTGATTGCAAATTTGATTATTTGGTTAGAAAATTTCATCACTTCATCCCAAATTGAACAATTTTTTTGGAAGGTCATCCAATTGTTTGAAAATTTATATTTTCTTATCAAAAACACAATCACTTAGTTACAAATTCATCTATTTTGGTGAAAAATATTTTTTTTGTTAGGATTTCATATTTTGGGTAGGAGATGGAATCATTTTTCTTAAGAACCAAGTTTTCTGTTTGAGAATTCAACCTTCTTATTGAAAATTGGTCTTTTTTATACAAAAACCTAATCAGTGGCCTCAAAATTTATCTTTTTGGTGTGAAGGTTAATTCTTTGAGTAGAAATTTCAACTTCTTGATTGGAAAATCAACTATTGTTCGGAAACTATTGTTGTAGAAAAATTTGTTGAAAATTTAATTTTTCTAGTTGAAAATTCAACTTATGCGTAGAAAATTCGTCTTCTTTGGTAAAGCATCAATCTTCTTGGTAGAAAATTTATTCATTTGGTTGAAAATCTAACTTTTTGGTCCAAAAATTTGGTTGAAAATCAAGTCATTTCGCTAAAAAAGTAGAACTATTTAGTTGGAAATCAAACTATTTATTCAAAACTTTCATTAATTGGTTAAAAAGTGATATTTTGTCGAAAGGTCGTATTTTGTTGATGATTGGCCATCTCTGTTTTAAAACTCAACAGTTTTATTGAAAATTCGTCTTTCGTGTGAGAACTATAATTTTCCGAGTAGAAAATTCATTCTTAGGTTGAGAAATCATTTATTTGATGCAAAATGCATTTCAAACACCTAAAAATTCGAATGTTTGGTGGAAAATGGAATCATTTTTCTTTTGAACTAGGTTTTGTCATTTTCAAAAATACTTTTGCAAAAATTGGTATCATATTGGAAAGTTCTGTTGAATCAGGAAATGAAAAGGAAGGTAATAACTTAGTTTCCATGTGATCTCATTCTTGAATAATTAAAGACTCGGCATAAAATGTTACTAAACGAGGTGAAAAAAAATCTACCTTGATGACAAATGCAAATCATGACACTGATCTCTGCGTAAATGTAGCAATTAGTGCTGTATCCGCGCTAGGATCTGCAATCTGCATGAGTTATTGCAATTACACAACATGTTGTTACACTCTATACAGCTGGCTCTCATTCATAATTTGTGTGCATCAGTATGCTGTTCTATATATTCTACTTTCTTTGCTCCTCCTCATCTGGGAAATCATTAACTTTTATTTTTTGTTTGACTTTAATAAGCCATTTTATGAATCAAAATTCAACAGAGAATATCAAATAATGTCTTTTCTTTTTTCTTTGGAGAATATCGATTCCTTCCTATTCTGCATCTTTTTATCGGTAGAAGAGACTTTCTGTCGAAATCGCTCATTCAGATTTCTCGCAAACTTGCTTTTTACTCTCAATCCAAGTATAGATTCTAGAAAAGATCCAGCAGAATTCCTATAGTTCTGCATTAACATTTTTCTCTCCCTAATGGTGTTGGAGTTTACTTATCTGAGCTTTTAAAAAAAAAATAAGTGAAAAACTTGAAAATTTATATTACTTTAAATTGGAACATGTATAAAATAACTAAAAATCGTTATTTTCAGAATAAAAATTCGCCGCATGAATTTTTCGATATTTCTGCGTAGAAGTTTCGTACGGCGAAAGTATTGGAAATATTATGAAAACAGACATCCAGTTTTTTATATTTCCGAGCGCGATTGGAAGTTTTTTTACTTTGTTTCCTCTACTGAATGTTGGTGTTCATTTGTATTTTTCATTGTTACTAGTTATCAAATCCAATTTCCCGTTGAATTCTATTTTTACCGGATTCACAAGCGCGCCTCTTTTTCGCTGCTGTTTAATGTACATATATATTTATCGAGCGTTTTTTCTAATTTCCAATTCCCCAGTGGCTTTCAATCACCTATACAATGAAATATCATTGCGAACTTTGTTCTTAACTGCTGTCAGCTCTCTTGTCGACAGTTGAAGAGCATATGCATATCGCGATTCGATGATCAAAATGATACTTAATTACAGGTCACTGAATCCGGCTCCATACTCTGCAATATTGTATCAGGAACAACATATACAGTAGATTTGAAGGGAGAGACCGGGAATTTTGCTGACCGGGAAATGACCGGGAATTTAATTAAAAAACCGGGAATTCACTTGACTCAACCTAGACTATTGAAAATTCTACCGAAAAAATACGAGAAATGACAGCTTTATATTTTTATGTTGAAAATTTGAGTATTTTTGTCAAAATTGATTAATTTTGCAATGTTTGATCTGTTGTGTTAGAGGATGTTTATAATGAACGTCATGAATAAAAATAAATGTTTGCGTCTTGAGACGAATATAAATATGTTACTTCTAGTTGACCGGGAAAACTGGAAAACTCGACCGTGAAGAACCGGGAACTCGAATTCGTC
Source organism: Neuroterus valhalla (assembly GCA_011762715.2). Classification (NCBI taxonomy): domain Eukaryota; kingdom Metazoa; phylum Arthropoda; class Insecta; order Hymenoptera; family Cynipidae; genus Neuroterus; species Neuroterus valhalla. The sequence continues at coordinate 14,050 of WSXT02204548.1, read as the reverse complement.
CGCCGAATCGCAACCCTGAAAGTGCTCTTTAGTTAGGAAGGAAATAAATTTCAGTGCCCTTCGCAATACCCAATGGAAAATTGACCATTATAATCATTATTTTGTGTATTATTTTTACCAGTAGTGGCACAGCACTTAACCAGCAACTTTTCTATTACTGCGCCATGCCATTACTTGTCTCCGAAGGCTTGGCTTGACGTTGGCATGACCAATTTCTCCAGTACCGCGCCAGGACTGGTATGCCAAGGCTTGTCTGCACGTTGGCAGAACCGCTGGCTCGGTATCGCGTCAGATGTATGCGTCAGCTCAGTGCAGGCATCTCCCATTGGGTATGGCAACAGTAATATGAATATGCGAATCTATAAACATAAATGTTTTATACTGAAATAATGTTGTAATTAAGAATCTAATTATGCGATCGGAGATTCCAAATGGCTGCACGGATGTATACTTACATCTCACAACCATCCCATATATACTCGCACAGCGATACATGTGTGTCTATATACACATTCACATTTATATATGTTTATAAATATATATATGCTTCCCTGCACACACACGTTTTCACAAATGCAATACATAAAGCGGCTATACGGTGAGAAGAGCCGAGCATCCTAGAATCTATATGCTCGATGAAAGGTCGATGGGTATTCGCAAAGTGCTTTCAACCAAGACGCTGAATTCAAGACAGCAATATTGTACGATATTTTTACCCAATTCGATTGATTTCTACCCGATTTCGATCAATTTATAACATCCATTTGCTATCCGTAGTTTATAAATTTTCTACCTTTAGCTTCAATCTTTCATTGCTATTGCCTATTTATTACAATCGTGTTTTCCTGTTTGGTACCTTTTTTTCGCGAATCTGCACAGATTGAAATTTTTGACAGGGTGGATTTTTACAAATAATTTTCCCAATTTCTTTTTGAGACACCTTTTCAATCACCCATGTAGAAACTCCCCTATTGTTCCCCATTTCAATGAGGGCATAGAATAACTGGCCTAGTTAGTCCTAGTCAGAACCTGTCCAGGCACTGCTAAGATTTTCCATATGATCGTCTAGTTAGGCCCTAACCTTGTACTTTAGACAGGTTTTACTTGGGCCCTGATTAGAATAAAAAAGACAAAAGATTCGAGGCAGGAGCGGTTTGGTTCTTAGTCAGCATGGCCCGCCTTTTTTCTAAAATTTTTTGGTGGAGAATTCGTCTTTTTTCTTGAAAATTAGATTATTTTGTCGATCTTTTTGGGTTCAAAGCTCAACTAATCTAGTGGAAAATCGAAAAACAAGGTTGAAAATGACCTTTTTTTGTTGAGAATTCATATCCGGAGGGCGAAGATTTATTTGTTTCGCAGGAAATTTGTCTTTTTCGTTTGAAAATTCCTCTCTTTTGGTAGCAATTTTATTTTCCTCCCGTTAAAAATTCCATAAACTTGATAAAAGGTAATTATTTTTGGTTAAAAATTCGATGTTTCGTTAAGAATTGGTATTTTTGGTTCAAAAATTTGAGTACTCTGTGGATAATTGTTCTTTTTTGATGAAAATTTATCAATTCACGTAAAATTTGTTTTCTTCTCAACAAAGAAAAAAGGATAATTTTTGTCAAAAAAATCATATTTCTGGGTTGAAACTTAAACTGGTGTGTGAATAATTCGTCTTCTTTACAAATTTGGTTGAAAATTAGCATTTTCTTGAAGCTTCAATAGTTAAGTTAAACTTTTCATTGCTCTTTTGACCAAAAAATATTTTATGGTTGAAAATTTGATTTTTTTTTTAAATTTAACTATTTTGTGGACAATTTATTTATTTTATTAAAAATTCAACAACAAGGTAAAATTGTCTCCTCAGCTAGAAAATCGTTGTTTCTTTTTTTGAATATATTTACTCTTCTGTTGAAAATTCAACTATTCCGTTACAAGATTGATTTATTTGGTTAAAAATAACCTTTTTTGCAAAAAATTCATGTTTTTGGATTCACAATTCAATTGATTTGTGGAAATTTCATATGATATGGATTTCCTTTGTTGAAAATTCATATTTTCTTATTGAAAACACTATGTTTTTGTAAAGAATTTTTTCCTTTTTGGTCGAAAATTCAGAAATTTGTTTTTTCCGTTCAAAATTCAACTCCTCTAATGAAAATTAAACTAGTTTGGTAGAGAATTCAACTTTTTTTTCAAAGAACATTTTTTGTTTAAAGTTAATCCTTCATTTACTCAACATTTTTCCTTCTACTTTTATCTCTTGGTAAAAATTCCATCTTATTTAGTTGAAATTGCGACTGTTTGGGTGATAATTAAACTGTTTTGGTGAGAAATTCTATTATTTCATTGACATATTTTGTTGTTTTTCTTTTTTGAAAACACTTTTTTACTGAAGGTTTAATGAACCTTGAAATTTTTGTTTAAAATTGATGGGTTTCGTTGAAAATTCATTTATCTTCTGGTTTAACATTGAAAAATATTAATTAATTATTTTAATAACTTCATTCTCAAAGTTGGAACATAGTTCTATTATCAATGTTTAGTAATATTTGCTCATAACCTAGAAAAAATGTAGCTCTATCAAAAGCATATGTCTATATAATATACGATGAACTAGTAGAATCCCATTTATTTATCTTACCAATTTCATTAAAAAATATTGATCTGGTAATGGAAAGGGACTTAAATCTAGACGATATGAGTTAGGCGATGAAAAGCTACTCTTCTTAGTGTTCAGTTAGAGGTGATCAGCGCCCGAACAGAAATCGGGAAAACTATGCAGGGCCCTACTAGATACCGATCACGATTTCCACAAGGGCATTTAAAATGTCACCGACTTGATGTCGTATGAAATTATAAACAATTTTTACAAATGAGTTTGGTCTCATAAAAACGTTGAAAGTATGCCTACTACGCCTATTAACTATTAGTTTTATGTCGAACGTCCCTAGGGTTGACAATTTTTTGCAATCTGCAGCCGGAAAAAAAGCGGCGAATGAGATTTTTTGGATAAGTGTGAATTAATTAGACAGCTATATTCCTTATACGCACGCATTCCCTTCTCTTCACTTTGTAAGGATTTCATGCACTTTATGCCTACCGTTTGTGTATAATACGCCTGACCTTCGATTAGAAAATCAAGGAGCGGGTAAGCAATTTTTCTCATAGCGAAAACCTATAGGAAATTGCTAGCCTAGAGCAAAAACCCCCGAGATAATGGAATATGAAGATGGAGATAATTAAACTTTTAAATTCAGAATTTTGTAGCATCCGCTTCATGAGTTGTATGATATAAAATAGGCATAAAAATACACCTAAACATACGTTTGCATGGTCTATATCCATTTATAATGCGCCTCTTTAAAATAACTAGTATTTATTCCACTCTTTGAGGTCTCTAAACTCCAGGCGATAAAACATGAAACGATTCCTCGCGGGCAATAAACGTTTTGCGACCATTGACATGGTATGAGCTATAAAATTTTAATAATTCCAATTTTTCACAAAGAGTCTTCAGTGACTCGTTATTAGCTTTCGTGATAAAGACCTTTACTATAAATATTCTCCTTATATAAAGATCCTCGATTGTTTAATTGCACCAGTTTTTTATCGTCCTATAGCGAATTGGGAACGAAAGCAAATTAAAACAACTATGCAGTTAAAACAACTATGCAGTTAAAACCACTATACAGGATCAAAATAGCGCTTGATTTCTTATTATGCTTATTATTGTTTAAAGGCGCTTCAACGTAAATTGTTCTTTAATTACACATTTTCATTTTTGGTTATTAGAATCTTGATATAGAAGAAGGATATTTCACCTCGTATTTCGCGTGCAAAGTACAATGAAAGGATTTGATGGAGAAAAAAAGCGCAGTTACGTTTTATAGTCATTCTTGGTTATATGCTCGCAGAGTATCAAGAAATGAGTTCATCAACGTCCTTTGAGCATTACCAGATGGGATGCGATTTTTATCTCCTTATGAAAGACTCTTTGACGTCTTTGAAAAGTTTATTAAAAACCAGTTTTTTTTACAACCCTTGATCTTTCAACAAGTATTTTACATCAAATTAATCACTTCCATCTATTCACAGTCTCAAATTTGCCATTTATTTTATTCCTGAAATTATATTGCTCCAGCATCATAAAGCCTCAATATACTATTACAAAAATTGGAGATTTATGACTGAGAAAGTTTTGCTCATTCCATGGGAATATAATATGTATTTTATTGAGGAAATATTTCATGCGCATTAACGATTGATGGAAAAGAAACATTCTTTACGTTGTTTTTTTTCAATTTACGGAAACGTCAATTAGAAGGGTGATAGTCTCAAGTAACATGAATTGCAAAAGTTCCTAGTCTTGTGCATGGTAATTAACAGCGTTTTAAATCGCATTTAAAGTTAGAAAAGGCTCATATTACCCGCACGTATTATTCCGTGTTATCTTTTTATGGGAAATTGCGGTATCGTAACACAAGGAAATTCTAGCGAGAATATGTCCTAGTTAAACTAAGCTCACAGTTTTCCGCGATAATTGTAACTTGCACCCTTAAAAGAAAGCGTCGCACAGGGAAATAATTTTCCGAGTAAATTATAAAACAAGCCACCGAGGTGTAATAGAATTTAGAACCTTCATTCTTATCCGAGCAGAAAAAATTAAGTCATGAACTTTAATTGAAATGAACTTTTGTGAATAACATCATTTGAATTTTAGAGAAACTTTTGAGAGTTAAGTTTCTCAATTTTGACTATAGTTTATTCAGTTTCTGAAGATTTCTCTGAAAATTTACTTCCATACCTTCCTGTTCAGGTCAAGAGTTTTGTCAATTCATTTTTCATGCAAGTCAATGTTTAATTTGCGGGTCATTAGCATTTAACTTTTCAAGTTTCGAAGGTACTTTTTCGCTTATTTATTCAAAGTTGATACATCCGCGGGAATCTGTTTGGTGAATGTTGAAACTGAAATGCTTCGGTTCTCAGCACGACGTAGTCGTAGAATAGAAGATGTTTTCCGAAGGACTTGACTTTCACATCCGCGGGTGGCTCAGATGGAAAAAATTAGGCCTGAGGATTTCCTAGTGCTTATCCAACGTGAGTTCATGGCAGTCTTTTCCCCAGCCTTAACTTTCTCTGCAACACGTGTCACATGTGCGGCTTCTTCTTGCAAGTATAAAGTATAAACTACACCTCTTCGTCTACCCAATTTCCTGTCGTGCGCCTTCTAAAACTTGAAATTACCACGTTAAGGGATGTATGTGTACATAGGGCTCCGGGTAATAATATAGTTTGCGTAGCCACTCCCTCCTGCTTTCGAAGCCTTACCTGCGCTATGCTTTGGATCAGTTTTCAACGAATTAATTGTGTAGATGGGTGCTGCTTTCCAGCCGCTTTAGTCTCCCCCTTCCGAGCGCTCAAATCGATGACATGCAATCAATATTAAAAGAGAAAACGAACAGTCGATTTTTAAGTTATGCGAAACGTATAGTCAAAGACAAACGATTACATGGAACATGTTACCCCATTCATATTGTATATTATGAGAAACAGTCCTTTGAATAATTATCAAGAATACGAATTCTGACTCGAATTCTGAACTACAATCGAGGATCATTCGTCTTCAAACGAAAAAAAAGAAAATTAGTTGCGCAAGTACTTCTCGATGAGAGAATCCTGAACAAACTTTGTTTTCTACTTTGGTTGAAAGACGCGGAATTTTAATAAAATTAATTTGACTCTGATTGTGATTTGCGGTAACATGAATTCAAGTTTCGAAAGTAAAGTTGGATTGTTAAATCCAATTGAACTGTCAAGTAAAATGAACAGAACGCATTTTTTAAACTCGTTTCTAAAATCTAAATTGCATAGTGTCTATGAAAATGTATTTTTGATATTTTTTAGTGCCGCAGATCATTTTCGAGTCTAACATAAGTAGATATAAATTAAATTACAGTTTCAATGCCGACACTAATTCTCAATTTCGATTTCAGGTATCTGGACTGTTGATCGATTCTGTGGCAAGGCGAGGAATGGATCATCGCTTATCGAAGATTGTCTGAGATAATGACCGAGCAGAACCGCAACGATCAGAGGGTCTTTCATGGACGGATATCTGCAGCTCGATGAATTTCGGCTGGTCCGGTGCGCCAAAGTCTTTGCACTCCTATCCAATCCCAACAGACACAAGAAGAAACGAAAATCGTACGATTAATGGACTTTTGGTCAGTTTGTATACAAAAAAGTGCAATACGTCAGAGACCTCGTCCAGTCACATAGAAACTGAAGTCTTGTAATCTCAGCAGAGAGGATCATTCTAGTGATATGAATTCTACAAATTTGTGATAAATAGTAACCTAAGTTGATTAAGTAGTCTAGATCCTTGACAATTTATTCAAGAGAGTCAGCAATTGAGTACTCTAGCAGTACTTAATCTGTGATTTTTGAGGAGAAGGATGAGAATCTCAAGACAAGGATCGTAACCCTTGAAAATTGTACAGCAGTGGATCAAATGGCACTAAATATGTCGATGATTCTTGTTCTCGCTGCCTTAGTTTTATCCCCGGTCTCTGCCCTGGGGACAAACGACGGAGGGCCAAATAGTCCAGTTTTTAACCTGGACAGGACCAACTTGGAGAAGAATATTGCAGCAATTTTCAACAAAGTGGCCCACAGTTCTGCCACGACAAAACGAAGTGTTCCTGCCTTCGAACCTCAGGTTTCGGCAAGCACGACCCTCTCGACGGTGCCATCGCCATTGACAACTTCTTGGACGGCGGCCTCTGTAGAGTTCCCGGTGCCACGTGCCACTTCATCGCCAGTATTTCGAGAGCAACCGTCCTACGCGCCACCCTCGAAGTCGTTTTTCACCCCTCCTCTGCCACCAGAACTTTCTAATCCCTTTGCTGACAAGCCGACTCTGAGGGGAACTCACTATGATCCCCACGTGGTGCCAAGAAGGCCAGTACCGCCACCGAGTGGCACCCCAGCTCACGAAAGAATACCGATAAGACCCCCGGATCTCGTCCAGGGTCCCTCGCAACCTCCGGAGCGACCCGCTTCTAAAAGCAAAACGCATAATTTAAGCAAGGAGCAAAAGATGTTTGAGAGTTCAGAGACGGAAAAGAGAAATAGCTCCAATGAGTTTGCACCCACGTTACATTATCCCAGTATTTCGAGGATTTTGTCTGGGAGTAATGGAAGGAAACAGGACATTCCCGAGATTCTCCTGAAGCCACTGCCAACCAAGGTGCCGGTACAAAACGCTTCGCCGGTATCAACCACAGAGAGGACGACGACGTCAACGACGACGAGTACCGACAGGACCACGACAATATCTAATTCTGTCACGCAGCCCACGATTTTCAATTTGCCCAATACCAGGCGGCAGGACGATGTCGAGGATGAGGATAATGATGATGATGATGATGATCAGGTACGTCAAAGGAGGAAACTCAAAGAAAACAGATTATTTAAACATGTTCAAACTATTCTTGAATGTTAGGTTTTAATTTAAAAAAAAATGGAAGATTAGAGCTATTTTTTTCAATGCGAAAGTTTTTGTATCCCAAAGGTACATCAGTTTAAAAAACTGGAAATTGAATTCTGAAATGATTTTCTAAACTCCCCATCTGGGAATAGTCGAAGAGAGCGATGAAAAGTTTCCGCCACCAGCAAAGTACAGATCGTTAAAAGTACAGACATTTCACCCTCTGCATGGTATTAAAACTAGTTCTTCTTTAAACTTTCATCCTAGAACTGAAGTTCATAGTCCTCAGAGCATAGCGAGTTTCTAATTTTAGCACGATCTCAACTACTTGTTTGCTTTTCCTCGTAAAAAGCGTTCTTTCAACACGTGCTTGTTTGTTTATTTATCCTCTTGTATCTTCCGTTTTTTTACAATTTAGATCTTCTATTGTTTCCAAATCACCGTTCCTTCTTTTTCCTCTTTCTTTTTTCATCCAAAAGAAACTCAACTTACTTGATATTCCTGAAAAACGCTATTCTTTAACCCCATCTAAAAGTATTAGAAACTCATCTGTTATTCTTCTTTTAGGACTTGAAGAACGACAGCGAGGACTCGTTCAACACGGAAAACATTGAGGCTGTGGATGGAGAACGACTTCTCTACCCTCAACCACAACCTCCAATTCCTTCAAAAGAAGGACCCATCGAGGATGATCGAGTGATATCTCACAGGGACCCATTTCCGTTGGACCCAAGTTGGAGGATCGCTTGGTCCCTTCATGTCTACATTGCAGCCATCAGTTTCACCCTCATGGCTCTCTACTCGATCTACAAGATCGTTCGCTTCAACGACGCAACGAATCTCTTTACTCAGTCATACTTTTTGACTGTGCACCTGCTGCTGACGACCGTCTGCACCCTGAGATGTTTCCACCTCTTTTACGACGCCAACAACCTCTCAGGAACTCTACACAGCTCACTCTCTGGGGTTCTGATGTACCTCCCATCTCCAATGCTCTCTACAGCCTTCGCCACCCTCGTCCTCTATCTTACCAGGTGCTCGGAGGCTCCCTCTTTCAACAACAAGTACTTTTCTCCTACAGCTGTCCTCTCATACGCAATCGTCCACGTTGTTCTTTGCGTCTCTCTGCACATCTCTAGTCCCCTTTTAGGTTATCACGATGAAGCCAAAATCCTGCCTCTCATTTGTCAATGCATTTACATTATCGTCTGCATGACTCTTGGACTCTGCTACATGTACGTTTATCGTGTTATTCGCTCCCAAATCCACGTTACCAATAACAAATCCATGAGTAATCACGTAGCCGCTGATCCGATGGCTATCGCTCTCAACACAGCCATCACGACCTCAATAGCTACCGCCCTTCTTTTCATTCTCATGGGATCAGTCCAGCTCTTTGACTGCATCTTTGGCGTCCAGGAGAGATCCACCTTGTATCATCACTCCTGGCTCTGGTGGGGCTGGCAATCCTCTGTCCGGTTGCTCGAACTCTCCATGTGTGGATTGATGGCCTGGGTGACGAGTTTATCTCAGTATACTATGCGAGAAAAGCAACTGCAGCAACACTCTGCTCATTCGGGCTTCGCTCTATTTCCCTGTGGTAGTTCCACCTCTACCGAGAATATGGACGATGTTTTGTATCCTGCTATTTGCAGCACCAATCAGGCAATTCAGAACTATACTATGAGGACTGGAAAGCAGGTTTATGATGACAGTTTCCCGCTTAATACTCTACCCGAACATTTGAATATTTCGGGAACTTTTGAGAGGCATTCGATAAGAAAGTCGGGGACCATGGGACATTTTCCCCACGAGGGCAGGGGATCCATGAATCGACATGGGAATGGAGTCCAGACGATGAGGAATCTTGATTCTCGCGGTAGACACACACCGACGCAAGCAGGGTTGCATGAACAGGCGCCTGCCACGGGATCCACGATGCTAGTCGCCGAGGATGGTTTTGTGAGGTTTAGGAGCCTTGGGGGTGAGGAGGATGAAATGTCAGACTCCCAGAGCATTGTTGGGACTCATGGAAGAGGGAGCTCACTCGCTGGAAGTGTTAGGTATAATGCAAGGCATCCCAACACGGTGCCACATTCACATTCCCATCAACTTCAACATCAACTACATGCGCAACAGGCGCATCAGCTTCACCACTCGCTACAACACTCGCATCCTAATCAGGGACAGTATCAGGCGCACCACCCTATGCATCACCAGGTGTATAACAACACGTAGGAGTTGCGAGCCGCGCGGATGATGGCGGCCGTTAATCCTTGTTCCTGGTGTCGCTCGTCTGACAGGTAAGGATCTAGAAAGTTTGTATCGCTTACAGGGCTCGGACTCGTTCCAAAAGCTAATATATAGAAAAATCAATCAAAAACATTTTAATTAATCCAATCCTCATTCCTTAAGCTGATTGTAGGAGATTTTTAAAGTCGAAAACGTCGTAAATTGAATCAGCTCTCTAATTATTATTTGTTAAAAAATTCGAATTTCAATCGCACCGTTTCAAAAAGTTCCAAATAAAAGCCTCAATCGTCTATATGTTTTCTGTTTAATATGGTTTCATTTAATAACCATCAAAAATGTTTCCATTTTGAAAAAAGTTCCAATTATACATCCTTTCTAAATAATAAGAATCCAAATAGAAAAGATTCAAGCGTGAAAAATAAGAAGAACAGAAAAGTAAAATATAAAGTCAAGACGAGTTAAATTTACAAACAGAAAAACTAGAACCTAGTTATTGTTCCAAATTGGAAAAGCCTTCAAATTAACAAACAAATTTTAATTCAGGCAATTCTGGTTCAAAATGCTTGTAAACTATTTCACTGAAGATTGATTGCGATATGGGCGTCCGTAAAACCAAAAGGTAATTCATTTTCAAACGGGTTAAAATTCGATTGATGATATTTTGAGGAAATTTATTAATTTCATTATAATCAGTAAAGTAGGCATTATTTTTAAAAGATTTTATTTATCTTTGCAAATATTCAATATCAAAGATTAGTTAGTTTTATTTGATACAATTATTCTTCTAATATTTTTCTCTTCCTCAAGAAGCCTATATTCTTTTTAGAATTGAAACTGTCTACGCAATTTTCACAATCTTTTCTACCTTAAATAAAAGCTGAGAACACCTCGGAATTGGAAGTCAAAAGCAACCCTAGCATACAAAAAAAATTCAAAAGCTTTATACCTTATTCCAATTTTTGCGTTAAAAAAATGTCACTATTTAGAATTCTCTATCTGAAACTCTCAGTTTTTATTCCTGAAGAAAAACATTTTTTGAGATTTCATGCGACTATTTTGCTTCCATTTTAAAGTGAGTTCGAGCTCTGCAAATGTAAGATTTTACGGAAGAATGTTTGAAATTTCATTGATAATAATCTAACGTATTTTTGTTTTTCAGAGCTTCCCAAGAATGGCACCGAGTGTAAAATGGTCCTACGACGATGTAGCAACATTCGACTGGCGAGTAGTCGACGCACTGTGCAACACATAAGACACTAATTTTATTTCATCCTACTGAATGTAGGATACAATCTGTGTATAAACAAAGTCTTACACTTTTCCTCTCCAATTTTCGTACGTGAAATGAACAATTAGTCCATCGAACAATATTTATTTTGACTTTGAAAAAGTCAATCGAAGAAAGCGAGGTAATCGATAACCTCCACTTCACTCTGGGTAGTCAGTCGTGTGATGTTTCGAGTTTTGATCTTGTACTTGGCGCATGGTACTTAAGGCATCTTTTGCGAAAAACAGATTTGCCAATGTTTTAAGCCCATACATAGGATGCTTATGTCGATTCAATTTATCCGTCGAAGTGCGATTCGAAAAGAAGTCTGAAGACTTTTTATTTATTTTAAAATATTGATTGCAAGCCGGTGTAATGAAGAATTTGTTTCAATTCAATTGCAATAACTTAACAAGTTGGCTGCTCATGACCATTTACGTACTAAGGAAAAAGACTGATTTTCTTACTTTTTTATGTCTTTCACAAGTGGTTTTGTTTTCCCTCATGAAACAAGCATAATAATTTTCATTTTATTTGTTAATCAATTCCTGCAATAAATCTTTAAAAATTACAGTTTTACATGAACGATCTACTTTTACTTTATTCTTGGGCTATTTATTGTTATTATCCAGAGAAAGCTCCTGCAATGGCCAGTGTAAAAAAAAACTTGCGAGTTTTCTGCTGATTTTTTGTTACTTCGCTGAAAAATTTAACGAGTACTTATAATTTCACACCAACCAGTCAGTGAAACTGACTTCTCTTCTTTTCGAATCGCATCAAAGATATCATCGCGTTGAAACGTAATGTATCTTGCGTGTACGGGATTTTCTAAATATGACCAACGGGGTCCCAGTCGCGACGTTTCTTTATTAATTGAATGAAAGTTCGCGCTTGTGGCGAGCCGAAAGGCGTTTTGTACAGTCTGTAGTAAATTATCGCTCAGTAAGCCGTAAGGTTTAGTTAGCATTTTGAAATTAGTTTAAGTTATTCTGTCAAATACTAAGTTACTTTTCGACTAGATATTGTATTTATGACTTGAAGACTTGCGATATATTGTCAACTTGACTAGAATAAATGAGTTTGTGAGAATAGTTGAGTGTGGAAGGCAATCGAGTGAGAGAAGATGTGAGAAAGTGATGAAAGACTTGTCAAGTTTGAAACACCGGCCAGCATTTTTTAGAGCTTTCTTTAAGACTATGGTACAAAGTAGCATTTCTACTTTTACTCAGTACTATTTTACGAATATGTTTATATGTACAATGTAAATATGGTACAAGTGCTCTTCACGAGCGATTCAGCATTTTTACAAAACTTTAATTTCAACTTGTTTCAATATGCCAGTGTGGAATAATGCCTTTGTACACTTTAGTGTGATTCTTAAAAATCAGAGCTTTTCAAACTCTTCTTTTAAATTAGAGTTTTAACATAAATTTATTTTATTCTATATTATTTTATTTATTTTGGGTAATCCACACTTTTGAAAAGAATATAGAAAAGCTGAAGATTTTTATGAACCATTCTAATTCATTAATAATCACAAGAAATCGTAATCCTTTTTCTTTTGCGACTGAATAATTTCACCATTGCCGAATAGTTTCTTGCGCTTTAGACTTGTGTTATCGTAGTAGCAATAGACTTAATCTCCACGTATTCTACATTTTATATATTTGAACACAACCGTTCTACAATTGCGAGTTGACAGAGTATTCATTCATATTTCACAGATCAAATTTTCGTTCGTAATATTATTGTCCCTGACAAATGCCACGCATTTCCAGTGAGATCGCCAGTGAATTTGTTCGTAAGGTATTCCGATTTTTGGATAAAGTTTTTATCGATGTTTCGCAGTGATACCATGTTAGTATATCGGATCAAGAAATAATCTGTACAGCAAAAATAGATAACCATTCTCGATATTATATGGCATCATGTCATGTACTTCTTACATGTTATAATGCAAGTTTTCATCTACAATTTTCGGAAGAAAAAGTTAATAATAAACATTCCATCTTTCACACATCGCCTAGGGTAAGAATGCGTAAAAGAAGGAGAAAAGATGCTTTGATGAACAAATGTCAGTCCTTTGTAAGGTTAAACAGCAGATAACGAATTAGATACTTTCCGTTTGATTGAGGCGAGTTTAAAAGCGCAGAAGTTTTATCAGTAAAGTGACGAAAGGGAGAAGTGAGAAACTTTAGCTCTTATCGCAACGTATAATTATATATGAAAAAAGATGATGCAAATGCTTCGGACTCTGTAAAAAAAATGTATAATAATTGTACAAAATTATAGTAACTATATAAACCATACTTATTCAGTTTCCCTTTTTTACACCCTTTCTGTTGATTCAAGTCCTTCTAAGTCTTTGAAGTTTCTGATATTATTTTTGTCTTATCTTCAATATTTACTCTTTCCTTTTTAAACGCTTCAAAATTTTGTCAATTTTTTGTAGAAAAAGAGGTTTCAGAAATAATAAATTGAAAACGCAATGGAAGAAAAATTCATGAAATATTTAAAAATAACAAAATAATAGGAAATATTGTGAGCATTTCCTTCTATGAATAAGTAGACATCTCAAACTTTTATTTGTTGAATAGGCAGTTACCATTTAAGGAATTTCTAGAAAAAGATTGAGATTGTAAGGAGTTTAGTGAAAGAGGGGACAAAGAGTGTTGTCGCGCACTTAAATGGCTTAATTTTAATGGGCTACCCAAAAGATTAGGACCATACTTGTGCGATGATTACCTGTCCAAAGTGTCTACACTTGGATTTTAAATTCTAAAATCTAAACCCATTCTCTCTACAGTCAACACTATTTTCTTACCTGCTTCAAGTTTCAATCATAAAAGGCTCCAGAGCACAGACAAAAATAAACATTTTAGAATTGAGAGTACACACACACGATGGCAGATATGAAATTAAAAGCTTAGCTTTGTGAAGTAGCGGGTCCAGAATTTGGTCAAGGGGGGGGGGGGGGGGTGCGAGCTTAAGATATATATTGTAAATTTAAACTTGCCTTGGGGGACCTGATGGCGATCTAGTGAACTATTCAA